>JAUMHH010024461.1:0-10577 GCA_032359455.1 Chlamys rubida | reverse complement strand
TGGACAAAACGTTATTGACAAACTTGTAATATCTATGGACAACACATTATTGACAAACTGATGATATCTATGGACAACACATTATTGACAAACTGATGATATCTATGGACAAAACGTTATTGACAAACTGGTGATATCTATTGACAACACATTATTGACAAACTGATGATATCTATGGACAAAACGTTATTGACAAACTTGTAATATCTATGGACAAAACGTTATTGACAAACTTGTAATATCTATGGACAACACATTATTGACAAACTGATGATATCTATGGACAAAACGTTATTGACAAACTTGTGATATGTATTGACAACACATTATTGACAAACTTGTGATATCTATGGACAACACATTATTGACAAACTTGTGATATCTATTGACAACACATTATTGACAAACTTGTGATATGTATTGACAACACATTATTGACAAACTTGTAATATCTATTGACAACACATTATTGACAAACTGATGATATCTATAGACAATATATTATTGACAAGCTGGTGATTTATATTAACAACACGTTATTGACAAATTCGTGATATCTAATGACAATTCATCATTGACATCTATGGACAACACATTATTGACAAACTTGTGATATCTTAAAACAAATAATATAATTGACAAACTGGTTATATGTATAAGGCCAACACATGTGACACTCATGTCATAAACAAGAGCATCATACCATTGACATAAAATCGCAGAGCTGAGGTTTCGTCGAGGAAGTAGTGTTTATGAAGTATTGTTTAAGACTTCACAACATTTATGTATTTTTCCTTTAATTACACCAAATGAATTTCTTACCTGTTTGAATTCGGTATATCTTAGCTGACTTCCCGATTTCTGGATTAGTAAACTATACGAGCGTGTAATCAGGGACTGACTTCTGTCCAATGTTACTTGTTAAAAACATGTATGTGTAAATAATGTTGGGAAAACCCAGATAGTGTCACGCATGCTACTTAAGGGGCTTCAATAACCACCGTGTAGTTGTTTTTGGCATTCACGTAGGCGGCGAAGCACTATGACCTCTGATCCAAAGCTGTTTACGTCATTTTAAAGATATCATTGTTCAGGATAATATGGGTAGTTGTGTTCCCGGAATTGAAACTGAAACTGAAACTGTGTCCATACGCTGATAATAATTAATCGGTAAAGTTTGTACATTGTATTACGAAATAGTGGCTTGTCTTGTTTGTAGATAACAGCCAAACTATCACACTATTTGTAAATGACTGGTTGCACTTTACATAGTTATTAGGGAACCCTATTACCACTATAAATGGCAAAATATTTATTAAAATAATTCGTCTCTCTGTGGAAAGGGATTGTTTGGGTGTACCGGTATTTCACATCCACGAGAACAAACTTCTCATTGTCTATAGAGAGGGATTGTGTGTGTGTATACATCAACAGAGAGGGATTGTGTGTGTGTATACATCAACAGAGAGGGATTGTGTGTGTGTGTATACATCAACAGAGAGGGATTGTATGTGTGTATACAACAACAGAGAGGGATTGTATGTGTGTATACAACAACAGAGAGGGATTGTGTGTGTATACTTCACCCCCATGGGGTCAGAACTCTGTAATTATACACAATCACAAACAACCTCCACTCTTTTTCCAATCTTCCAATATTGGTTGTGATTTTAGTGATAAGCACAATGTAATTGCAATAACAATAAAGCTCCACGAATACCTCAGACATACGTTAATTTAAGAGAGCTGAACGTTTATACACACAAAGGGGACTGTACCTTTACAATTGTGTAATAGATAAAGTATGCCAAACACTGCATCAGACAGCTGTTTACGTACAAAAAGTTTAATTCTATATTATTCAAAAGACATCTAGAAAATGTAACCAAGTTTTCAACGAACTGCTCAGAAATGCATTTGTCGGAAACGCATGCTTTCAATTTCTTCAAACGAGCCACAGAAAACGAAACCGTATCATTAAAGTCGAGAGAAACTACTTATAGAATGTTGTACGGGTGGACAACGTTTCGGAGGTTTTTGATGAATTGTAAAGCATTTTTTATGCAATAAACTGAGAAAAAAGATCATTTACTGTTACAAGTAAAACAAATGGAATCGTTTCTGATCAGATAAGTATTTATTAGTAGTTTTCGTCTGCCCAAATTTGTAATTTGTTTAAACTCTGTTGAAGTTGTCGTTCTACCGTGTGCGTGTTCTTAGATCTGTAACAGATCAAGAGGTCATCCACGAATAACGACCCTTCTGTTTACTGACCAAGACATTTGACTATATCATTGATTTTAAGACCAAACAGGGTAACTGATTAGACGTTTCAGAAAAAGTTGAACTAACACAAACTTTGAAGTGTCTATCTGATAGGTAATAAGATACAAATTGGGGAGATTTCCACGTACACCAAGGTCGTGAAGATCTTTCATAATGCCATACTGCCATATAGTATCATAGGCCTTCTCAAGATAAAAGAACACGGCAACAATGTGTTCCTTCTTGGCGAAAGCCTCTCATATGTCTCGAGTCTGATGAGATGGTCATTTGTCCCTTTTCTGTTTCTAAAACCACTTTGAAGAGGGGATATTATATCGTTGGCCTCAAGAAACCAAACCAGTCTCGTGTTAAACATTCGTTCTAAAGTTTTACATACACACCTAGTCAGAGAAATAGGACGATAGTTGTTTGGGTCAGTTGCATTCTTTCCCGGTTTTGGGATAGGTATACTTGTGGAGTTCTTCCAATAATCTGGAATCTTTCCGGAAGCGTAAACTTGGTTGAATATGTTAGGAAGGCATCTTAGTGACGAGTCCGATAGTAGTTTGAGAAGTTGATGTGGAATATCATCTGGACCTGAAGCAAAGTCCTGTGATTTTTCCAAGCGAATCAACAAGTTCTGGTAAGGTAAATGGTTCATTGTAACTTTCTTTGTTTGATAATTTGAAATTTAGCCGTTTCTTGTCTTCTTTGTTTCTTTAAAGACTGGATTTTTTGGTAGTGGTTTAAAGGGGGTGGGTTTTTAGCTATGTTTTTCGCAAATGCATCAGCAATTGCAAACTTAGACGAAAATATTTTGTTTTTATTAATGAGGTGGGAGGATGTTGACTTTTTCTTTTTCCCGCTTATTTTCCGAATCATATCCCATACATTTTTGGAGTACGTATTTGTTGAAACCTTGGATACATATTCTCCCCAGCTGTTTCTTTTGTCAATTTTGATTGATCGCCGAGCCCTTGCCCGCCAAATTTTAAAATCACTGTAGTTTGAAGCAGTTGGGCAAATCAAGTAGCGTCTTAGAGCAGCTGCCCGATTGCTGCGTGTTTTAAAAGATTCTTCTGATAAAAGGAACTTTGTAGGTTTTGGAGCGGATTTTGAAATCGTCTTTTGGGCAATAGAAGTGAGTGTTTCAGTAAAAGTTTTGATTGGGTCGTCGAGGTTAGTAAAGTTTTCTATGGTAAGCTTCTCGTTGCACATGTGTAATGTTGCACAGACAGCAACAGCTTGTAAATTTGTGTTTAACTTATCTTTCGGTGAGGAATATTCTTATGGACAGCTGACAGCTGCACCACCTGCTGATCTGCTATCTACATTTGGAATGCTACTGTAGAGTGTGAAATTCCTAGAAGTGATTGGGTTTTTAAGCATAATTTCTTGTAGACAAAACTTGGCGGGGTTAAACTTTTTTTTGATAGATGCTGAAATTCTTCTATATTTGCCTTTAATCTGCGGATGTTCCATTGGATAGCTGTATTGTTCATTTCGTTCTATTTGGACTGGATTTCGATGGCGTCGAAGCACGAAGCGTTGAGACATTCGTCTCCATCTCATCATCAAGATCCAGTAGGACATTAAATCTGTTTGTCGGGTCCTCCGATCCTTTGCCATAGGTGACATTCAGATCGGGCCCAGCAGATTCACTCCTGGCTATTTTAAACAAAATCTTTGGTTTATTGTCTGGTGATGTAGGCTCTGACCGAGGAAAGTGAGCGAGATCGCTGCACACGCATATTTGCCCTAGATAGGTTTTACTCCTGATGAGGAAGGTGTTTTTGAATAGCTTGGGAGCCATGAGAAAGGGTTCACGTTAAGATATAGTCGGCCTTGATATTTATTGTATTTTTAAATTAAATTGTTCAGATGCAGTAGTTTGTACAAATGTACAATAAGGCAGATGTATTCAGTGACCTTTAATTTGGTAATTGTATTTCATATATGTTTTTGAAAGGCCCAAAACAATCATGTTTTGAAAAGAATTTGTTTATATTTCCTTTACAAGGACAAATTCACTATTTTCAAATCGTAAATATTATCAAATTTTAACACGAGTTCGTTAGGTTGGCACAACTGTAACGTTACAAACACAAGTACAATAGTAAGATGCAGGGAAGGACCTGACATTTCAATCAAGATGATTACTTTTCAGTTTTAAAATCATTGTTGAAAAAAAAATGGATTATTTATAAACCGCAAAAACATTTATAGCCAATGATGTTGGGTTTTTTTAATATTGTAAACACACTGGCTTGATCAGAATAAAGTTTTCGACTTATGATTTCAGACACCAAAGGACTGCCAACATACCAAAATCAGAGGTCAACGGAAAGAGATATTTACGATCGGATGAGGCCTTGGTGTTGGAACGCCTGTCAAAAGTGCAAAAAACACTATACAGTGTTCTGTTTGATGTTGCACACCTGGGACGCAATATGTGTAAATATAATACCCTATGTTTAATGAAGAGCATCAAAACAATGCAAAGTAATTATGAAACCACACTGCAAGTTTAAATGCAACTTACTTTAGCACAGCAGTAAAATTTTGATTTGCTTTTGTAATATTATTTTTCTTTTTGGATCAAGTTACATATTTTGGATAGTTGCTTCTATTTCTTTCTTTGCTTTGTAATACAGTGATTAAATGTTCAATTAAAAGGCAATAATGATGTGTTTTAATTCATACGTATTTACGTCGAATATTTGGCAGATATACACTTATATATTTTCCCCTAGCATACACTGATACAAATAATTTGTTTTGTATGTCGTAGTGATGTACACGAATTCAATACAACTATCACAATTTGTGTTTTAGCGTCCGTGTACTGCTTGTCTGGCTCGGAGAAAACAGTCCAAATTACAAACGTTGCAGTCCTTGTTTTTAGGGATACCAATGACCATAGATTTGGCTTTGCCCTTTTGTATTGTCTGCAGAAAAAATACCTGTCCCGGGAACAAAAGCGAGAGAGTTTGTATAGGCACGTCTTCTGTGTAGAACAACTCCACGGTGATGTTCTTTGTCACCTTTATGTAACTTTGGTGACCCCTACCAACACGAACAAGGAACGGATTGTTTTCCTGGTCGATCAACAACAAGCGTTCCCTGCAGAACTGGTCCGTGACACTTCCTTTGACCGTCAATACAAACTGGACCTTGTGGTTAACGTAATGACAGTAAAAGTCAGAGAAGTACATGTTCATGTTCTGGTGAAGGAAAGTCTTTGACGGGACATGTAACCTGACCGAGCCGTAGTAGGAGAATTCTGGAAGTCGCCCCGTGTTTGGGTCGATCTGGGTACTGAAGAAAAGACCCTTGATATTCTGGTTAAGTGTCGACGCCTGATCGCCGCCCCAGTTCTTTTCGTATTTGTGCATCACACCCATGCGGTTCCACATTATGTCATGGAAGTATTCAGGAGACTTATTACGGTAAAAATAGGGAATCTCATCAAAAGCAGGAGGTCGTCTTGAAAGGTATCTAACTGCTTTGAAATACAGCTCCATTATTGCTTTTTGAGTCATGTCTGAAAATAAATCAGAAACGGAGTAGCTTGTTAACAGATGAACGTCAACTCTGCTTTAACCATAGATAACCGAGGTTTTATTGTATATTTTTGCAACGGTATTCAACCTGGTATCAATGTATCAACTGAAGTGTTTGGTTTATTTATTTATCATAAACAAGAAAAATTCTTCGCTAAATTAAGCTGCGACGTTGCACTGAACTTGTTTACCGACCAACAATGAGTAGAGAGGTCCCATTCATCGGTCAACGCTTGTCACAATTATCTAAAGATTCACCAAAACATTTTTTTCCAAACCCGCTACATGGGCGACATTGTGGTTGGTTTTAAAATACAGTAAAACACTACCACAATACAGTATAGCAATATAACAATACAGTATACCAATAACACAATACAGTATAACAATAACACAATACAATATAACAATACAGTATATCAATAACACAATACAGTATAGCAATATCACAATACAGTACAACAATATCACAATACAGTACAACAATATCACAATACAGTATATCAATAACACAATACAGTACAACAATATCACAATACCGCATAACAATATAACAATACAGTATATCAATATCACAATACAGTATAGCAATATCACAATACAGTATAGCAATATCACAATACAGTACAACAATATCACAATACAGTACAACAATATCACAATACCGCATAACAATATAACAATACAGTATAGCAATATCACAATACAGTATAACAATATCACAATACAGTACAACAATATCACAATACAGTATAACAATATCACAATACAGTATAACAATATCACAATACAGTATATCAATAACACAATACAGTACAACAATATAACAATACACGAGAACAAAATCACAATACAGTATAACAAAATCACAATACACGATATATCGCAATACACAATAACAATATCACAATAAAGCAAAGTGCATGTAATCTATTAGATAACACTATAGAAATATAAGATACCAATACCCAAAATAAAATACCAATATCGTTTCATAAGAGAAAAAGTACCTATATCACTTGTTTTCAAAATAGATGTTATAATTCCACTTTTTCTTTTTTTCTAAATGGCTGGGAACAATTAGTTGAATTAAATATTACGAAAATATATCACAATAAACACTTTAATTAACTTACACGAACGGAACTGGTACATCTTTGAATGTGAATATCCTAGAAATACATCAACTGGGATGATTTTCACGTTGAACACGACCACGCTGTACACTGTAGCTGGAAGAACACAGAATGGGAGAGTTAAGTTTGACGTGCTGGTGTACAGTATGACGTAAGTCAAGGACGGACAACTCTGGTGAATGAGGATGATGAAGGCGTCATTCTTAGGGTTAATGTGCTCTAAATGTGACATCATGTACTTTTCTGGTCCTATACATTCGACATCAAAACAATATGAAATCTGAAAAGAAAAGAAAGTTGTATTAAGTGAGCCAAAGATGAATTTATTATCATTTCATGTCAACGTAAGATTCTCTATTACCATGTAAATGACATATATTCTATTACCATGTCAACGTCAACTTAATTGCCCTAGTCCAAATTACCACTTCAACGTTAGAATTCCTAAGGCCACGTCAACGTCACTTTCCCTGTTATCATATTAACAATAGTTTCACTATTGTATCGAATTCCCTGTTATCATTTCAGCGTTATATTTCCTGTTACTATGTAAATGTAATAACGTGGACAGATTTCTTTTACCATATCAATCACAGATTCCCTGTTGTCAACGTCAGATTCTCTGTTACAGATTACCTGTTACCACGTCAACGTCAGACTCCCTGTAACCACGTCAACGTCAGACTCACTGTTACCCCGTCAACGTCAGAGTCTCTGTTAAAGACTTCCTGTTACCACGTCAACGTCTGAGTCTCTGTTACCGATTCCCTGTTATCACTTCAACGTCAGATTCCCTGCTACCACGTCAACGTCAGATTCCCTGCTACGACGTCAATATCGGATTCCCTGTTACTACGTCAACGTCAGATTCTCTGTTACTACGTCAACGTCAGATTCTCTGTTACAGATTCCCTGTAACCACGTCAATGTCTGAGTCTCTGTTACCGATTCCCTGTTACCACGTCAACGTCAGATTCCCTGTTACCACGTCAACGTTAGATTCCCTGTAACCACGTCAACGTTAGATTCCCTGTAACCACGTCAACGTCAGATTCCCTGCTACCACGTCAATGTCGGATTCCCTGTAACCACGTCAATGTCGGATTCCCTGTTACCACGTCAACGTTAGACTCCCTTCAACCACGTCAACGTTAGATTCCCTGTTACCACGTCAACGTCAGATTCCCTGCTACCACGTCAATGTCGGATTCCCTGTTACCACGTCAACGTCATATTCTCTGTTACTACGTCAACGTCAGATTCCCTGTTACCACGTCAACGTCAGATTCCCTGCTACTACGTCAATGTCGGATTCCCTGTTACCACGTCAACGTCAGATTCCCTGTAACCACGTCAACGTCAGATTCCCTGTAGCCACGTCAACGTCAGACTCCCTGCTACCACGTCAACGTCAGACTCCCTGCTACCACGTCAACGTCAGATTCCCTGTAACCACGTCAATGTCAGATACCTTGTTACCACGTCAACGTCAGACTCCCTGTTGCCATGTTGCAGATTTTATGTTACTTTGTCAAAAATCCAATAATTGGTATGTATTACGAACCATTAACCTCCAATAAAGACACAGACATTCATCAGGCTAAACGGAGATTGGCTCAGACGTGATATCAGTAGCAATAAATACAGGAAGTAATTTATATACAGGTATTGGAAAGTTCAATTCAGATTAACGTACAACAAACTCCAAACTATTCCCATAACACTAACAAAAAATGCATCACAGTAAAAATGCATCACAGTAAAAATACATAGTAAGGTATCTTATTACAATCTTATTATTTGAATGCATCGACTTACCTCTGCCGCATCCTTGATGTGCAGGTCCATGTACGGATCACACTGATTTAACGTAAGTTTCAAGGAAAGTTCGGTACCTAACAATGTAAGGAATATATCGCTATGTCAGTACATATAACACGGAACTAGACAGTCAGCTGATGTTATCGATAGTTCTATCATTTCAAATTCTGGATACATTTTCATTTGCCGAAAGAAACGAGGCAGCACTTTCCGAACAAGAGATGATGAAAATACTTTGAATAACATATGGTTCAAATATCATGATTTTTACAATTTATGTTTATGTTTATTCACAAGAGAAATGTATTGACAAACTGTTCTTTGTTATGGTTTGTATCAATTGATCACTTAAATTATTTAATTCAACATTTTTCTTGATCGAAATTATATTTTAAATCATAATTCTAGTAGGAATCCAGAAGAAAAGTTTCAATTAAAAAACAATTCTGCTATGACAATAGTAATAGAGTAATATCCCACGGCTTTCCTTACCATGTTTCTATTGATTATAGGAACATTAATCGTACATTATACAGTTATGGACTTTTGTGCTGGTGAATATGCTGTGATATTCCACAGCTTTCCTTACCATGTTTCTATTGATTATAGGAACATTAATCGTACATTATACAATTATGGACTTTTGTGCTGGTGAATATGCTGTGATATAAACCTGTAAACGCGACGCCCATAACTGTTTTATTATTTGCTTCAACGATAGCAATGTGTATAGTTAACCTTTACTGGAACAAGCCTTCGTGTAAAATTTAGGCATGGTTGAATCCATCAGTTCGGCATCGTAGCATTCGAAGACATCGTCAAGGTTCTTTTCCTGAAGCTAAGCATGGAGGACACGCACTGCGTGTTCGGTGGCCTTTTGTGTTAAAAAAGCATCTTTATCTGCACGTAGTTTTTGGAAATTTTGAGATGTAACGGAGACGAAGCAGCGGCCATCCTCTGTTGTCGTCTGACAGATTGCGTTCCGTTCTAACTGCGCATGCGCTACGACAAGTTCCGGGGAAATTCTATATAGGCTATATTTAGAAATTAATATTCACCGAATACCAAGTCTACATTAGTTTTTGAGGACTGGTCACGTGTATAGAATCCAGCCAATGTGATTGCGAGAAATTTTCAAGCACATAATAAAAGTCTATGTACGATTAATGTTCCGATAATCAATAGAAACATGGTATTACCAGGTAAGGAAATCCGTGGGATAGCACATCATATTCACCAGCACAAAAGTCCATAATTATATAATAAGGCATACACTTTTGCATACACTAATAACCATATAACTGTCATAAAACTAACATATCGACCCTTTGTTTACAACTATACCACTAAAACATTGAACTATTAACTGTCATAGCACTGGAATATTGATCGTATATAACTGTCAAAACATCCAAACTAAAAATTGATCTACTAACTGTCATACCACTGGAATATTGACCCTATATTTACAACAACAATGTATATCACTAAAACATTGAGTATAGTTACTCATTGAGTTATAGAGCCTATACTTATTACAACACTGATACATATATGTACATTCGTTCTCAAATAATCATTATAATGAAAAAATTACTGTATAACTATCATAATATTTAGACATTGTTCCTATACGAATCTTAACACTTAAAAATGATTCCCTGTAGTTGTAATAACACTTATTATTATTTTAATTAATTTTGAGCTGACTCTGTTTGGCTGAAACAACATCATGTGACCACCTGTAAAAGTAGTTATAAACCTGAGTGGTTTGCAGGTGTTCAAAAAAGTT
>JAUMHH010024450.1:0-10577 GCA_032359455.1 Chlamys rubida | reverse complement strand
AACCAGGCAGCTCAATCAGTTACAACAATAGTACATCAAACTGTCTGTTAACCAGGCAGCTCAATCAGTTAGAACAACAGTACATCAAACTGTCATGTCCAGGGTTTCAAATCCTGGTTTAGCCACGCTGGTTATTTTTCATTCAAAATACTGTTGTTGATTATATTTTGTTAATTTTGATTTTATTACATCTCATAAAAGTCCTGCAAGGCATGGTTTTCTTGTCAGAAATGAAGGATCAAAGTTATAGTCATACTGGAAAAAACAGTGTCAAACAGTACGTTACAATGTTATGCAGTCATATGGGGACCTTTAAGTAGATGTATTATTTTTGGATAGATTTTGGCAGGATTGAGTGATACAGATTATCTCATGGAAACTTCTGTCAGCAAATAAAAAATCATTCTATCTCTGTCGCTTCAGGAAGTATCAGAGAAGAAAGGTCGCTTCGTATAACGGTCGCTGCTGAGCTTCCTCGGAGGTAGCTTCAGATAAGGGTCGCTGCTGACCTTCCTCGGAGGTAGCTTCAGATAAGGGTCGCTGCTGAGCTTCCTCGGAGGTAGACTGGTTTGATGAATCAAGCTCGATACGAGATTCACAAAATATGCCTCAGGTATCAAAACTAAAACAAATACAATTGCATCTATGTATGTGTCATTGGCCATATAAGTACTTAACATACAAAACAAATGATTTGTCATACAGATGCAAGTCTTTTCACTCAAAGTAACCCAAAATAAACTAATTTGTAAATTTTCGTTTGAAAATCATTCTGACTCACAAAACTTGTAAATGATGTTTATTTAGTTAAATACAGTCCAAAATAGGACAGGTTTTCCCCAGTTCCACAACAACTATATCAATTGATTAAGGATTATACACCTGACTCATTCGTTTTGAATGGGAGAGATTTGTTATATAGTTATCCTAAAGTTCGGAAATGGATGCTAATCAAGAACAAGAGTACCGCGGGGCAGAACAATATACGCCCGTCGAATGCCATATAGTGTTATATACTTTCTTACATTGAAATAAGATCTGCATCATTCTAAGAGTGGTTAGCTGACATGCTATAAAAAGTGTAGGAGAAAATCTCCAGACAAAAAATCAAATACTGAAATGAACAAAGGACAATAACTTTTGCAAAAATCGTCGAATCAAATTCTTTTAAGGGAGACACAACTTCATATCAGGATTATAATGTATACCAAGTTTCAAAGAGATCGGTCGAAAAATGTAGGAGGACATTGCCGGACAAACAAAAGTTTACGCCGGATGGACGGACGAATTGACAGGTGTATAAAAATGGTATTTTTGTAATGGCTATTATCCCCAACATTTGACTGTGCATGTCTATACAAATTTTGCAGGCTTATTGAGAGATAAAGTGATACGGCGATCTCTGAGCTATGGCGTCCTCTACAAAAAAGTGAGTTCTGGAGCCCTCAGTGGCCCCATCAATACATTGCCCTTATTTAAAACACTGCACTTTCAAAAGTGGAGCTGAAAAAGCTTATGTAAAGTTATGACTCAAATGAGAATAAGGGATGGACAAAAGGAATGGTGAAATTCTATGATCCAAATATCACTGGATCAGATGAAAAGGGTATCAATAACATATAACTGTTTTATCTGGGACGTTTCGTAAGATCTCAAAGTTGTTGATTCACCATACGTTAATTAAACCATGCCCTTAAGGGGACGGATCCAGTTTCACACAACATCAAGATAACTCAATCAGATCCTAAATTTGATTTTATATTATTTATATAGACAATCCTTGTAGCGACTTCAGGGTGTGCTTTTAAACGTGGAGACTGTAAGCTATATACAACACCATACAAACGATGATAATTGTTTAAATTCTGACAATAGTTGAGCCAACATGCGCTATATCTTATTTCAACTCTAATGATGTGCTGCAATTGCATCAAAAAGATTTTTTTTTTAAAGCTGATGGCTTTTAAATCTACACTCACATTAAGTGGTGACATATGCACGCTACTGCTGCGTCGTAATACCTCAGGGCATGACTGGAATTCGGAAACGGAAATCACGCTTGGTGATCTGACCTCACGGTCTACCAATAGCAATACCACCCATTGAGCCATGGCATGGCACTTCAAAAGGAGACGACCCAAACAATGCCACTCAGATCCCAGTTTCAAATTATTTTCTCCGTTGCTTTGTCTGGAATTAATTTTTTTTCTCCTCCCTCCATGATTTTGCCTAATAATATGGTGTAATGAAGAAGATTGGGACAATGCTACAAGGATGAGAGATCCAAGCCGTTCTGTTTAATGACGTGGAATGATCTTGTCTGGTATCTCTTAAGAGTACATGCTGATATCAGAACTTTTAACAACGCGAAAAAATGGCCAACACAGCAATGCTGGAGTCAAACCTTTACTTTTGTCATGCAATAATATGCATGCTTAATTATAAAGGTCTGAGGTTGGAATGTTTTTTTTTTTTTTTTTTTTTGAACGAATAAAGAAATTGCAACAAAACAAAATAGGATGGTGGTAAGAAAAGTAGCAAACTATTAAAGAATTGTCTGTTGTGAGCAAAAACAATAATTGTCTCCCCTTGATAAGCCAATATTCATTTTTGACATTTTTTCATCATGAACATTTCTTCAACGATTTTAAATTTACAACTCTGGAGCAGATTTGATTAAAAATGTATTTTACCTGCATTTATATGACCTTAAATCTTACACACAGAGGTAAAGGTTGCAGTAACCTAATATTACCGAGCACTACACACCTTCTGTGGGTGATGCTGTAATACCTAAAGTGTGTCATTAAAGTATCTTCAATAGCTAAAATTAACAGCTTGGACAAGATTTAAATGTATAATTAATGGTTTTATTGTATTTTATTACTATTTTTTTACATTTAAGGTCTGATACATATAAATTACATTTTTCACACTACTACAACTTAAATAAAGAAATAAAGTTAAGAGTTTTATTTTACTGAAAATACTCCACCAATGAAAGAACAAATAAAGATATCGAAACAAAAGTACGTTTTGTGAAACAACAGTCCTGACTTTTATTTCTCTCGTGGGAAATGGAACCAAACCAGACTACCAAAACAGGAAGTTCCTTTTCTGATAAAAACAGTTATATTTTTCTCTGTGACTGTAAAAAACCCAATTCCATTCCAATCTAGACAATTTGTTTTGTCCATTAACCCACACAGACATGCAACAGATTGAATTGTATCAGGAGGGCTGGCGACAGTGGTGTTGAATGCCCGCCTCATCCCTGATTCAAAATTGACAATTTAGCTTGTTCTAGGATGTAAATAGTCTCGAAGCCTGTTTAAGGACCTGTGGAGAACGAGAGGCTCCTCCATGTAAAGAGAACAGGACAACTTCTTTCATCATTGACATTACAAGTCCCGGGGGAGAGATCACAATGATTTAGCTGTCCATAGAATCAGTTGCTCACTGTTTTTCATCCAAGCCAAGTCAAAAACTAGGATCTTCATCATTGTATAATGAGCCGGCAAGAATTAGCTACAAACAAATTCTCGTCAGGAATGTGGCCCATTTATACCAATATGGCTACTATTGTCACTACAACTGCCCAATGACACGATAGTGCTGGGAAAGCATCAGTAATGTACGATTCTTTGATGTGAATAGGTCAAACGACACAGGAAATGTATCTGTCGTAAAGCATTGTAAAGTGAAAATGCCACCTTTTCAAATTATTAACAGTACTTTCTGTTGATTTAGAAGGTGCAACAAGCACCAATTGGTTTTGAATTATGAATTTAGAAATTTTATTAGAATATTTTATCATTGGCCTAGTTTGAAACAATTATGATTGATTATGTGATTGACATTTATATTGTTAGGAAAATAGGAAAACGAAAAGTGTAAGACACGTACTGGCTCATACCCTCTGATCCCAAACAAAAATGGTCCATTGATAGGGAACTGCAATTAACAGTTTAACAGTTGTGTAATTCTTAGGTGCTGAATTTAAAGTTTCTTCAAATTTGATCCATTAAATTGGGATTTGTACAGCGGAAACTGTTTTGGCAATTCTACAAAGGGCCGTAACTGCATAAATAACCGGCAAATCATTTTGGTTATCGAACTTGTGCAAGCTTTCATGGCAATGAACCTTCCTATCAAGTTTGAAATGAGTTCAATCAAAATTACTCAAGTTTATTATTGAGCGGAAACTGTTTCGGCAATTCTACAAAGGACCATAACTCCGTAATAACAGGCAAATAATTTTGGTTGTCGCAAGCTTTCATAGAAATGAACCTTCCTAAGAAGTTTGAAATGAATCTATTCAAAATTACTTAGGTTATTGAGCGGAAACTGTTTCGGCAATTCTACAAAGGGCCATAACTCCGTAAATAACTGGCAAATAATTTTGGTTATCAAACTTGTCTGAGCTTTCATGGCAATGAACCATCCTATTAAGTTTGAAATGAATCCATTCAAAATTACTCAAGTTATTGAGCGGAAACTAATGCGTGCCCGCCCGCCCTCGTGAAAACATAATACGTACCGTCATTCAACGGGCGTATAAAAACTATAATCCCTTTGCCCAAATGATGTTTTAGGTTATATATGGTATCTTTAGAGGCTTTCTTTTTATTTCTCTTTTTTTTGGACTAATGAAGTATTGAACATAAAGAACACTCTCTGGCTATAACAGTAATTTCTCTTGCCAAGGTATTCATGTCTCATTTTGATACCGTGAATTAGAGTTATTTCCCTTGCCAAGGTATTCATGTCTCATTTTGATACTGTGCTAAGAGTAATTTCCCTTGCCAATGTATTCATGTCTCATTTTGATACTGTGCATTAGAGTTATTTTGCCAAGGTATTTATGTCTCATTTTGTTACTGTGCATTAGAGTTATTTCCCTTGCCAAGGTATTCATGTGTCATTTTAATACAGTGCATTAGAGTTATTTACCTTGCCAAAGTATTTATGTCTCATTTTGATAAGTTGCAATTATTTGTCCTTGATAGCAACAAATAGTTGGTAAAGTATCAAACTGGCAATAGATTGGTAATGTCAAGTTCACTCCCTGGAATTTCTGTTTCTTCTTTTCCTGTACAGTTTAATTTTTGTTTAAAAATACTGAATTTTGAAAAATTGTCATCGTATAAAATGCATCACAAGATGTGTTTTATATTAAATACTGCTGTAGAAAATTACTTCAACAAATATTCAATGATAGTGCCTACAGCAATGACATATTTTGATAAAATGGTGCTCTTTACTTTAATTTTAAACTTCGTATCTCCTTGGGCAACCATTGCAATATGAAGTAATTATGAAAAGAAACAGGTGACAATAACTTACTTTAAGTTAATGGCCAAAACACAATAACGGTTAATCACATAAGGCTTATAATCAATCTGCTGATATCTTACAAAATCTTTCACACTAAAGGGATTAGATTTAAAGAGACAGGTGCATTCCCCTCTTAAAACGTTTAATGAATAAAACTCAATTAATTTTATTGGAGTCACCAAGAAACGTGAAAACATGAGCATCACATAGTTGTTTTGTGTTACCATGCTTGTTCCTATGGTAATGATGGTGACACCGTGTACCATACAGGGCCCAACTTAAATTAATTAAAGATACTATCACTTCAATGGCATCTTGTAGTTTAATTTTTGGTATACGCCTCATATACACCAAAGCATAATTCTATTAAATATTTTGCTTTGTATGAAAATTTAAATTCATTAAAAAAATCAATCTGAAAACGTTGAATTATCTGATGTAATTTATCTATTTAAAATGTAAATATAAATTACGGTTTAAACTGCGGCATCAAGAATACAATAGTAATTACAACAGGTTGGTCTAATTACAACTTGATCCCCTGTGACAAAGATGTCATTTAACTTTTCTTTTCAGATGGAGACTGCAAATAATATTTCATCCTTAGTTTTATCCTTTTGTAGTATAAATCAGTGGAATACCCAATGTCTTGTATGTTACTCTATAGCAAATTAATTCATTACAAAGCATAATTCAAGCGGAATTCACTTTTTTTTTTTTTTTAGACTTTTGAGATTTATCAAGGATGATAAGGTTTTGACTAGTTTTATTATTTAAAAAAATAGGTCATTATCTGCATAAGATACAATATACATTTCACTAATCTATTCTGTCAGTTTTAATAAAGACAATCGGTTGGTATATGTGATGAATTAAAATCTGTTACTGACTTTTCTTCCCAAAGAACTTATGTACTATATATGATAAGTGGACCACATGACTTAAAATAACTCGTAACTTTTCTTCCAAAATGTAAGTCACAGCAGACGGGTTGGGATGTGTTTATAGATTTACATATTAAAATTAAGTATAATGGATTATTTTAAGCATTATAAGGAAACATTGGAATACTGTATGTTCATGTCCGAAAAAAGACTAAAAATATCTTAAACTAAAAACCCAGAGTGATCATACAAGGAGACAATTGTCAAATCTGATTTTTTATATTGAATTAAAAATTATTGTATCATCTTTTCAAGGACATACTAAAATTGAAATACTGAAGTGCTTTTATACTTTTTTATTAACTTTCATTTACTATTATAAATATCACAAATTGACAAACTGTTTTCACTACACTGCTATCGATCATGCCTTATGAAGTTGAAAAGAAAATTTGAAACTGAAAAAGTTTATTGGTTTTGCCTGCCAATATCCCATGTCTAAATACTTATCAATGCTATTTAAGTTAATGTATCTTATCTGTCCACTGGAGATATACGAAATATTGATATTCAGCTTTCTGACAAAAGCAACTTTAAAATCAACCCTTGCATGCATGGTACCAACATACATCACTCCTATCATTAGAAGGGACATAACTCCTACAAGCTCTTATTCCTATCATTAGAAGGGACATAACTCCTACAAGCTCTTATTCCAAAGTGAAGGAAATTACTGGTTTGTGGCAGTTGTTTCCCTTTCAACACAAATAAGATTTCAAACAGTTTTTAAATATATACATTTGGAAATTTGTTATTCCAAGAGAATTTCCAGAACATTTAAAATAGAACCAGAAAATACCCAATAACCATACATTTCTAATAATGAGTCTTTTTGTTGTATAAAAATATGTCATGGCTATCTGGAATCCTTCCCATGTACATGTATACATGCCAAATATCTGTAAGAAGAGGAATAACTCTTCTTCTGTTAAATATACAATATGTTTTGCCAACATTTGCACCAGGGTCATTGTAAGACCAATTAAGTGATAATCACATCCTAACCCATCATTTCCTTCAGTCCATATTTCACATCCCACATTGACCCTCTCATCCTAACATTACACCATCACAACCAAGGTAACTCATATGATATGTATATCCCCGCATATAAGCCTTCATACCTCAATGCCCTAACCTCATATCCAAGTTATTTCTTCTTTAGTCCTCACAGACTAACCCTAAAACATAGCCCTCACACCCCTAAACTCTCCAAACCCTAGTCCACTTACCCTAAATTTGCCTTCATATCGTATCCTCACAGCTTAGCCTTAATATGATAGTCCTCCCCAAAGCCTAGTCCACATACCCTTATTCAGCCTTCGTCCCTAGCCCTCAAATCTTAGCATTCATACGTTGCCACCTCACACCAATGAATGAGTTCTCAAACTCTATAGTCCCCATACCCTAATTCTGCCTTCAAACCTTATCCCTCACAGCCTAGCCCTACTATGTCAAACCTCACACCCCAAAGCTCTCCAAACCTTAATTTTCAATACTCTAATCTTAGCCCTACAGCTTAGCCCTATTACATAGCCATCACGTCCCTGTGCTCTTCAAACAATAGTCCTCATACCCTTATTCTGCCTTCATCCTTTAGCCATTAGAGCTTTAATTAGCCCTAATACCTCACCCATCATATCTCTGAGCTCTCTATCCAAACCCTACAAAGTACCCTAATCTTAGCCCTCACAGCCCAGCCCTATATATACCTTAGCCCTCACACCCCTGAACTCTCCAAACCCTACAAAATACCTTAACCTCAGCCCTCACACCCCTGAGCTCTCCAAACCCTACAAAATACCCTAACCTCAGCCCTCACACCCCTGAGCTCTCCAAACCCTAGTTTCCATACCCTAATATTGCCTTCATACTTTAGCTCTCAAAGCCCTGCCCTAATACATAGCCATCAAACCCCTGAGCCCTCAAGATTCAAGATTCAAGAAATTTTATTTACCGTCGCATATTACAAACAAAATAACATTAGCACTGTAGTGCTTAGTCTGCTAAAACTGACCATAATCGCAGGCTCAAAAATGTTGATCGGTCGCCTGTTTATGGTCAGCTATCCACTGCTCTTTAAAATGCGGGCATTGTAGTCGAAATCTGGCGACAATACATATAGATGTACGCAAGATGGCTGTCGATGTGACCAGTCAGTTTTAGCGGACTGTCTTAGGCCCTGACCTATTTGGGTACACAGGGTACTTTGTTGTGCGAAATGAATACTTTCCACCACTTGTTTTGGACTGAATTTTTGTGTATATATTTGAAATAACATCATTTCTTCATACTTTGAAAAGTTTTGGTAAACAAGAATAATAGAAATGAAAAATTTACTTTTGTCAGGGTTTTACAATGTATAAGCTTAAAGTCTTCGTGCACCATCTAAAGAAAATTCTTCTTGATAAATTTCGGCTATCAGCACGTCAAAACAAAAGATAAAAATACATTAATACACGCAGTAAAATCAAGAAGTCCCCTAATTCGGTTGGAGGAGCACATACCACCCCATGTATGCAGAACCTTTCAAACGTTGAGAACCCACATCCGTTCCGGTTGATAGTTTTGTTTATTCAACTGTCGAAATGTGCACTTGAATCGTGAAATTGTTTAATCTTCGTGGCAATGCGGTATATTACCTGGAGTATTGAGTAATGCATTGCTGTTACAACAGGTCTGCTTGCAATTTTAGCTCACCTGGTTACTGTTGTGATGTTATTGAGGGAACGTATCTCTAGTGTAAATAAATTAAAGACAGAAGTGCGTGACAAAATGTTAGAAAAAGCATTCAGGCGTTATAAAGAGTCTTTTAGATCCTGTGTAAACAATAATTATCTTATTCTGGGTATTTCAATTTAACGCGTCGGTCTCTTCCAGGAAGAAATTTGATCGCCAATGGGGCATTATGTGTATTTTAAACCAGGTTCGTCCGCCGATAGAGATAACATTCTTCCATGTAGTGTATGCACACGGCATTGTCTTTTTCGCAAAAAAGGGTTGGAACGAAAATTATTACCTAGATGCACAACGCCAGGGAGTATTACCATATCTGTAATATTTCGTTGAAATCGGTCCAGTAGTTCTGAAGGAGTTGCCCAAATAAGGAGTTTTCAACAAAGGGCCATTGCTCTGTTAAAAATGGTCAACATCTGGTATGTGTTTAATGAAAAACCTATACACTGTCAGCAATACGCTTGAATCATGAGTTCAAAGTTCAAATTAACTCTGTAACTTTATCACCTGTAGGAAATATCAAGTCGAACAAATTCAGGTCATGCTAACAAAACGAATGCCGTTAAAGATGGGTCCTTATTTTTATATCATTATTTCTCATATTATGATTAGATGAATATTTTGAAAACTTAATAACCAATTTAAATAACTTGCTCCAAGACTAAATGAAAAAAGCCGGGAAGGGGCGGATTGGTTGTGATGGTGGGGTAGGGGTGGTGACTTAATTTTCAATCTGAAGCAAATTTCTCTTTTCAAAAATATTTATTGAGCCTGTCACCATTCAAATTTCACAGACTAAATAAATGTTTGGGATATGCACAATGACCATAGACATGATTTTTCAGTCAGTTATTTTTGCATCAAGTGAAGATAAATATAAATCTTCACATGTTTGCTATCATAAAAAATACCCTTTTCTACAAAAGTGTTCCATACAAATTTTACCTCGCAATGCTTTTTCAACAAATATCGTTGTTGTAAAACAAAACCCCATAAAAATGAACAAAATTGATAGGAGTCGAGCTCGAGACCTATACACTGCCAGCCCTACGCTTGAATCACGAGTTAAGAGTTCAAA
Source organism: Chlamys rubida (assembly GCA_032359455.1). Lineage (NCBI taxonomy): Eukaryota > Metazoa > Mollusca > Bivalvia > Pectinida > Pectinidae > Chlamys > Chlamys rubida. The sequence goes on along the minus strand of JAUMHH010024450.1, from coordinate 482 downwards.
GTAACTCTGTTGCTTTATCTCCTGTAGGAATTATCAAGTCGAAAAGAATATCAGCCCAGAAATACAGCTAATCAACTCATCTCTGTGTTGTACTCAGAACAAAACATCCAGGTTTCGGTCATAATCCATTACTGAAAACTTTCGTTGAAATCGGCCCTGTAGTTTTGGAGAATTCGTCCGAATAACATTTTGTGTATAATGGTAGACGTTGTAACATGCATGTACATGAATATATTAAGCTGTACCTTTAAGACGTATGTCACTAATTTGTGCTGGGTTATGTTATAATGTATGCTGTATTGCTTGAATGTGTGTTATTGCACTATTCTTTTTTTTGTATTTGTTTTATTTTTCAGAATTTTTTTAATACAATGCAAAGTACATTTGTAATAGCTGAAAATCTCGCACACACTAATCTCGCTTCCACTTTCACACAAACAATTATTGATTGTCATTTTAATACATTTTTCAAATGTTTACAT
>JAUMHH010024449.1:0-24806 GCA_032359455.1 Chlamys rubida | reverse complement strand
AAGGCATTGGTACATAGTTGATATTTATTACTTAATCTTTTTGTAATCAATCATTTACGGATGATAACACACACATACGTGATCCTGGAACGTGTGATGTTTAGAGAACAACACAAGAATTAACAAATATTTGTTGAAATAGAACACATACTACTACCTCTTGTAAAAATGAGTCAACCAGTTAAGTAAACATGTTGATCTTCTGCCTTTGACGATCACGGAAATGCACTCAAGTGCCTGAAATACTTCCTTTTACGAACATAATTAAGAAATTGAAAACACTTTTCCTCGTCATATTTGCTCTTATTTGATATGGTTTAAATGAATCAATTCAAAATTTCATATCTCACGGTGAGATTCATAGCACTTCGGTTACAATGTATATTCACAGTATAACCTTTAACCATGTATGTCAAATAACTACAGGATATATGTCATTAAATAGAACTGAATGGTGACACACAATAAAACAGCATCATACTCGATGAATACAGAGTCGTGCCAACATGTTTTTATGTGTTTCATACGAATGTTTTATGATAGCTAGCTCTTAGTCAAAGCAGTAAATCGTTACAAACATACCAGTAACTAATATATGAATAAAAAAAAACTTGCCCGTTACCGTTCGGGCTAACAAGGGTGTTTGATATAAGTTGACAGAACTTGTTCTGCACTTGTTGTATTATAAATAGAAGTTTTATTACATTAACGACGTGACAACGTATAACGAAGTCGCTGATATCCTCAGCTTTCAAATAAATAACATAAATTTCTAACATCCTCAGCTTTCAAATAAATAGAGCAAAGATACCTGCTATTACATGTTATTTATAGAGAAACTATATCATTCATGTTAGAGAGAATCTCCCCGACACACGTTACAAAGAAATAAACGTACATATCAGACGTATTTTTAGAAAACAAATCTGTCATAAAAAATAAAATCATATTAACGACATGAATTACATTGAGTGTAAATACAGTTTTCTGAAATATATATATATATTATAATGTTTATAGGAATATAAACCCTTGTGTGAGGGCATGTTATTGATTATAATGCCTATGTTCATCAGAACACATACCCTTGTGTTTGGGCATATTATAGATTATAATGCTTATACTTATATGAACACATACCCTTGTACGAGGGCAAAATATAGATTATAATGCTTACGGTGATAAGAACACAAGCCCTTGTGTGAGAGCATATTACAGATTATAATGTTTATTTTTATAGGAACACATACCTTTTGGTGATGACATGTTATATATCATAATGCGGTGTTTATATGAACACATACCATTGTGTGAGGACATATTATATATTATAATACTGATGTTTAAACGAACAAATACCATTGGGTGAGGACATGTTATAGATTATAATGCGATGTTTATAAGAACACAAACCCATGTGTGAAGGCATATTATAGATTATAATGTATATATTTGTATGAACTCATATCCATGTGTGAGGGCATATAATATATCATAATGATTATGTTTTTATGAACACATACCCATGTGTGAAGGCATATTATAGATTATAATACTTATGTTTATATGAACACATACCAGATTAAATTGTATATATTTGTAGGAACGCATACCCTGATGACAGGGACACACATGTAACCTTGTGTTACAACATGATACCAAATATGTTATATATATTCACAGGGACTCACACCCGTACGTAAGAGCAGTAAGGAGACTTACCCAGTTATGTCTGGAACGAACACTGTAAGTAGCTATTATGCTAGAGTATCAATGTCTTAGCTAGCGCTACATTACCTAGTCATGTTGACATATACATGTTATATATAATTAGTCTTTACTTGCGCAATCTGCTATAATCATGTGTATGCAACATATCCATTCTACGTATATTCTAGTCTTACCTGGCACTAATTTACCTGGCACTAATTTAACTAGTAAGAGTATTCAGTAGAGCGGTCTGTACTGATGACGTTAAGTGACTACAGAAAGGTAAAACGACAAAATGTATCATTGATCTTAAATTTTAAAAGAAAATAAACAAAAAATACTGTAAATTACATTCGTCACGCATAATATTTTGGTTAGATTTTTTATTGGCTAAACTGTTTGAATATTTGCATCCTGTTTTATAGAAAACCCTGGCTTTTTATGGATTGGATGTTTATAGTATCTCCACAAGGAAGAGAGTTCCGTAGATTGATCAATCACGTCCATGCTTTCGCGGATGACATCATTGAGCGAAGACGTAGTAATATGGTAATGTATACTTAAAATAAAGAGGCTAATACTTTGATATGTTTAGATATTCCTTATTTTCAAATTATAATTGTTGGTCACACAGGGTCACGCGGTAGACTTAACAGCCAATCGACAGGGTACGGTCATACAGGGTTATACGGTAGTCACAACAGCCCATCGCCATAGTACGGTCATACAGGGACACACTGTAGTCTTAACAGCTCAACGACATAGCACCGTCATACAGGATCAATGAACAAAGTCCCGACAAAAAGGAAACATACAGGATTACATGGAAAGCTGAACTGCCATCGATACGACCAATACATGCAAGGCCACACGACAGTCTTAATGGCCATCAACACAACCCAGTCATACACGGCCACACGACAGTCTTAATGGCCATCAACACAACCCAGTCATACACGGCCACACGACAGCCTAAATGGCAATCAACACTAACCAGTCATACAGGGCCACACGACAGTCTTAATGGCCATCAACACAACCCAGTCATACAGGGCCACACGACAGCCTTAATGGCAATCAACACTAACCAGTCATACAGGGCCACACGGCAGTCTTAATGGCCATCAACACAACCCAGTCATACACGGTCACACGACAGCCTAAATGGCCATCAACACTAACCAGTCATACAGGGCCACACGGCAGTCTTAATGGCCATCAACACAACCCAGTCATACAGGGCCACACGACAGCCTTAATGGCAATCAACACAACCCAGTCATACAGGGCCACACGACAGCCTCAATGGCAATCAACACTAACCAGTCATACAGGGCCACACGACAGCCTTAATGGCTATTTACACTACCCAGTCATACAGGGCCACACGACAGCCTTAATGGCAATCAACACTAACCAGTCACACAGGGCCACACGAGAGCCTTAATGGCAATAAACACTAACCAGTCATACAGGGCCACACGACAGTCTTAATGGTTATTTACACTAACCAGTCATACAGGGCCACACGACAGCCTTAATGGCTATTTACACTACCCAGACATACAGGTCTACAAGACAGCTTTTAGGGTCCTTGACACTACCTAGTCATACAGTGCAACACGACAACCTAAATGGCCATCAACACTATCCAGTCACACAGGTATACTAGATAGCTTTAACTGCCATTAACACAACACAGTCATACAGGACCACATTATAGCCTTAATGGCCATCAACACTAACCAGTCATTCAAGACCTCAAGGTAGACTTAAATGTTTATCCCAATTCACCTAAGCAGAGGTCCCGACAGGTACCCCATGTCAAGCAAGGCAATTACCTCATTTCTAATACAAATATATAAGTAATTGTGATGATATTATATTTATCATAAAGCACGTGTAAAAAACGTATTTAAATATTTTTCTTGTTATATTTATATTAAACAAAGACGGAAAATCACATTTCCGGTACATATTTGTTTTCTACATTTATATTATAGTAATTTTTATATGATTTTAGAGTCCAAGCAACACAAACGCAAGAAAACGTTTAGACTTCCTTGATATCCTTCTTGTTTCTCGAGATGAAAACGGGAACGGTCTATCAGATCGAGACATCCGGGCGGAAGTGGACACGTTTCTTTTTGAAGGTGAGTGATGATGACAACACTACTCTAGTCTTTATACACAGAAAAAACACTTTCTGTCGCGGAGAGAACCTATTGTTTCCTCTATTATCTTGATATTTATTATCCTTTTCTCAGAAATGTATAAACATGCACCCTTATGTAGTTTTCCCAGAAACAAATATAGAGTAAGGGAAATACACTTTCCAACAATTTCCGAATTACTTGAGATATCCATGCATAATACGTCACTAGCTGGAAGCATTTAATACGTTGACGTCACCTAAGTATACAATATTGAACCGGAAAACATCTTAATGATCTCTTCTATGGAGTCCTTCGTTGCATATTTCCTTGTGTAATTAACAACAAATGAAGGCATATTAAACTTGGAACTTTCCCCAAACTTCCATTGGTCGAAAACGAATAACAACGTAATTGTACAATGAATAACTTGGCTTTCTCCACCTAATAGGGTATCTCATTTGATCTGATAAACACATGGTGTTGATATGTCAGAAATTGATGTTATTTTAATTATGTTATTCCCCCTTTTTATTCTCGTATGCTATTAAAAATAATAGTATCGCCTATGCTTTAGGCAAACATGAGTAATTATTTCCTTCAAAAAGTCACATTCTCTGAATGCTATAGGTACCTGACTAATCTAAGGAAAACAAGGTCAGTAACAGAACAGAACCAATCAGGTTCCTCAATTCAGCAAGATAAATGTATAATGTTGTGTTACAGGCCACGACACGACAGCGTCGGCCATCACCTGGGCACTGTACTGCTGTGCAAAGTACCCAGAGGAGCAGGAGAAGATCTACCAGGAGTTGGCCTCTCTTACCGACAATAATGACTACATGAGCTGGTAAGGTCTACCATATGTGTTAAACCACCATTAAAATGTATTGACATATATGGTCTAAAGACATGAACAATAGTCACGTTTCGAGATAGCTTATGTGGTGTAAAGTCTTATGTCTATTGTGTTCATGAATACAGATCGTCTTTTCTCCTTTTATGACGTTTTTACTCCTGACAAGAGAGGAAAGAGACTGCCCTATGGTGTACATGTATCTGATAACGTATCATTTTCACTCGTCCTATATTTCCGTATACGTAGCTGATACACAATTATAAGCACGATTTTGTCAAGATGTTATTGAAACATTTCCGGTATTTCCAAACATTTTTCATTCATATTTATATCATAATCAAAAGTTAATATCGTTTAGATATGCATGTAGAAAACACCTCGTAATTCACAATCTATAGTAATAACACCTTGTTTCCCTCCGAAACATAGAAACATGTCATCAGTGTATCATCTCCCCCTAATTGGAAAGAATTCATAGATTTTATCTTAATGAAAGCATGAAAATATCACATTGTGATTCAGTTATTTGTAAAAAAAAAAAGTCCCTTCCTCTTCAACTTAGGAAAATCTCTGTCAGACCTTGGTACACTGACAAATGGACATATGTATTCCTCATTCGTCAGACTGATCCCCACAACTATGGTAGTGTGGTGCTAGTGGTGGGATACTACAACGTTAGACAAGTTCGTGTTTGTTATGATTAAGACAAATACGTGTATACGAAGCTATTTTGAAAGCAGGATAGTAATTATGCTCCACCAGCGAGACAGCAATCAGGAAAAGCATGTTATATCTGCCGAAATATTCCTGTAGGGAATTCTGTTTGGTATGAATGTACACCACATCTATATGGGTTGTGAGGCTATCCAAGAAGGCCCCGCCTCGAGTGGAGTTGTATCTACTGTTTATAATGGTACTACATTGTATTAATGTGACCAATAAAGTAGGTTATTATGAGTTAACTTGATTTATACCTCAGGGACTCTATCAAGAGCATCGACTACTTAAACCTGTTCATCAAGGAGACAATGCGGATGTACAGTCCGGTCCCTATGATTGGCCGAAGACTGACCAAACCAGTCATGGTGGACAACGTCCTCTTTCCTAAAGACTCCGTCATCGAGATCAACATCAGCGCTATGCATCACCACCCAGACGTCTTTCCAGATCATATGGTAAACATTTCCGGACCCAGTACCACTAAGTTCCTCAACTTAAACATTGTTCTTAATTCAAATATTCCTAGATATCGCGTTTCTCCTCAACAGATTCAGAGTAAAAATAAATTATCATACAGTGTTGATATTAATATATACCGCGGCTTTAGCACAGAAATAATATGTAAACAAACTTTGGGTAGGTAATGAATTCAGTGAAATATTCCACTACGGAATTAACATACAAGGGATGCTAAAAATCAGATGTTAAAGATACTTTGCCAGCATTTTGACCATACGATTATTTCAGTGTTATAATACAGTTAAGGTGATAGCATATCTCATCTAATACAGGAATTCCGGACCGGCAGATTTCTGGACGCAAATGGGGAAGACAATGATCCGTTCAGTTTCGTACCTTTTTCGGCGGGACCAAGGTCAGTATCTACGTCTTTTAAAGCTCATCTCGTTGTCACGATATCTGGTTAAACACAGTCACGTGATTGTTACAGCCTACCGAAGGACAGAACATTAACTGAACCAAATACGCTTGTGCTCTTACGTCATTAAGATGGGATGTAATTCAACGCAAGCGTTTTAATATCATAACGAGTATTAGTCGCAATTGATACACTTGTTATTTATTTCATAACAGAAACTGCATCGGACAAAACTTTGCCATGAACGAACAGAGAGTGTTGATTGCCAGAGTTATACGAAGGTAAATATAAGTAACATTTGTTTTTAATATTACGTTTGCATGCATGGACTTACAAGGAAGTGATTAGCCCGATACCGATACCAAATTGTGGTTAAAACAAATTTGATTAAACACGATGTATTGATACTGTTAAGGGCTTTAATTGGCAATACTTGTGCCCAATTCTTCTGTGCATTTACTACAATAAAATTGATTTGCGATGAAACTGATAAAGATACAATTCGCTTTGTATTTTAGATTCAAAATCAAACTCGATCCACAACACGAGACGAAAATCTTTCCGGAAGTAGTTACTAGGCCACAGTTCGGGGTCAATGTCATTCTGGAAGAAAGAGAGCCTCGATCTGTATTCCTGTGACCGAACTATTACTCAATTACATTCTACCTCAACAATATATATTTACATTTGTGCTGCAACCCACTAAATGAACATTACCAGCAGAAATACATTTCATTTGAGTGTGAAAGCAAAAGCTTAACTTATGACGCAATGGATTAACCTTGTTCAATGAGAGTCTTCGGATAACGTGGAGAATGCCCCTGCGTCAAACACTCAATTGACTACGGTTAATTAATGGCGCCAATTTTATTTAAATAGGGCTGTTCCGCCAATGTCGTTTAAAGGATGACGCATATACAAATCGCAGCAAATAAATAAATAATTTAAGAACAAATAAATAAAATAAAACAACTGTTCTTTAGTTAAAATGTAAGTATATGGATTGAACGGCGTTTTTATAATGTTCATGCCGGTATGAACGCAAATCGGTTCAAGTTCAAGTTCATTTATTTCCTTGAAAGTCATTGGAATAAAAAGCATGTTTCCCATCACTATTGACTGTCACCCAAACGTTTGTTTGTATCGTTGAGTTTACCCAAGCATTGCAATAACGTCGATTCGGACGCAGTGATCTCGCATGAATGAATTACGAGACTTTAGAACGAGAACTACAATTAACATCCGGTCGATCCTGGCAGGTGGGTGAGAAAAAAATGTAACTCATAAAACTATTTTCTACAATGATTGAATGTAATGTTACGTTTTTATACAAATGATACATGAGTGTACTTAATACATGATATGTTTTATAGGTCTTGTTTTATATAACGTCCCTGTTGCGCAGTGAGCGGTTGTAGGTCGGAATTGTTGCGATGCACTGATCATCCCCGATTCCCTCTTTACAACATTTCGGCTCAGTATAAACTACATAGCTGTCAACTGAGTCACTCTCTGTCGGTGGCTTCTAATGAGTGCGAACTTTTGACGCTCATTAACAGAATACATTAACTGCTGGCACAAACACTCGTCATCAAAGTGCATCCGCCAGATTCAGTGTGCTTTAGACTGCCGACTATCACTGGATCAGACTGGCCAATTCCGTCATTGTTTACCTTGTAACTGAAGTTATTTAGGTTTGCTTTCCATTGCTTTGTATTTACTCTCTTCATTTGTGACTTTTAATGATTCTTGTATTAAGGTAAGAATAATACAACATATCCTTTGTATTAAAGGTAAGTTAGAACTGAATAAAATGTTGTTTATATTAAAATTTTGTATTGCAAAGAACCGAAGTCTTGAAAAAATAAGTGATGAATTTAATTTTGAATTAATAAAGTTGATGAGTTAATTGAGATTCAAGCCAGAAACGTTTTTTTAGGATTCCCATACCTACCATAGAATGTTAAGATTTAAAATGCTGACCATTACTTTCTTTTTAGATTTGTGGCAGGTAATAAATATTAAAGAAAACATGTTTATGTGTTATGATCAAAAGATAAATCTGTCATAATTGACTGTAGAGAGTAAAGGGCTTTTAAGCAACTTTTTACCATTAAAAGTATAAAACAATGTCAGAATTTAATTGTAAAATATATTTTTAAAAAAAAAAATACCTATATATAAACTCTATTTTTCATGATATGGTAATCATTAAAACAGTTTGTTGATCAAGTATATACAAGTCACACAAGAAACATATACCCTTTTGTAAAATTCTGTTATTTCATTAAGTCTCTAATCGTTTTAAAGGAATAGATTATTGCTTTGAGTAATAATGTTATTCATAATGAAATAACAGTAATGACACAAAAATTAGATATGTTATACACATTATAGGAATAGGTGTTTTTCTCTTCTTGTAACTGAGTCTGTATATAGCCTTATAGTAATTTACTAATATAAATGCTAACAAAAAAGGAAATGAAATGTAACATGTATATTAATGTGCATAATTTACATCTTCTCTTCTTTAATTAAAGTACTTTTACGTCAATAAGTAATTTTGTGCCTGCTCGTGATGTGGGACAGGAACGCCTGTAAAGTTAAATTAAAATTTACATTAAATTGCATGTGTATGGCTTAGTGATTATAAAAAGTGTTAATTCTAGGGTATTTATGGTTTAGCTTACAATTTATCAGTTGAAATGTTCCAGCTGTACTATGATCTTACACTAATAGTGACTTTTGTAGAATTTTTTGAAGCGAGACCTGCACAACTTTTTTTAAGATTTTGATGAGTCCAATCAATTATTTACTTTGAGATATAGTAGATCCTTAAAAAGTTGATGAGTCACACTGGAAAAGCACGAGTCCAGGGCCTGTATTCAAAAATCTCTTTTTTTTTCTTCAAATGACTTAGAAAAGATTTGAAGAGACTTAAAATCGAATACTGTTTTCAGTGTTTACATTTGATTTTTTTATTGTTTTACATGATTTAAGTGAGTTACAAGAAAGCTGGATTGAGCACAGAATCCATATTTGAGCATGAGAATAGTTTCATGAATACAGGCCCTGGACCAAAATCACTGAACTAATGTAATGTATTTTGAAATATTTCCAAAATTCTGTCTTTTGAATTACAGGTGATGTAAGAGAATGGTACTAGAACTTCAATCTAGGATTCACCATGGTTTTTTAACGTACAACATGACTGAGAAATAGAACTTTTTTTGTACAATGTATTTGTGATCTGAAACATCAAAGAATAACGTGATCACTCATTAACCTAACTCAATTTTCAAAACAAAATTATAACCATGGCAACAGCAGACACAACCCAACCTCAAAAGCACAGTAGTAGACGCAGAAGTCGGAACCAGCCATCATCACGTATGGAAAATGACTTTGTTCCTAATAACAGTACAAGTTCAGAGACTCATGGTGAATCATCTTCCCATGGTCACCATCATCACCACAGACTGTCTCGCCAGTCCTCACGCCCAACCAAACAGTTGGACTTTTATCAGGCCATGTCAGACTTTAAGGTTATGTTCCCTATGATGGAGAATGATGTGATAGAGGCAGTATTGAGGGCCAACGATGGGGCAGTGGATGCAACAATTGACCAGCTGCTCACAATGAGTATTGACAACGATGGTAGTGAGTCTCCTGTCACAGTGCCGTCTGACCTCATCTCTCCTGTAAGTATCAGGATACAGGCTTTAACCTATTTCCTTATTCTACAATGACACATATGTATACAGGAAATAGATTATTATCTGTCATTCACTAGCCTATACAAATAGAATATAGCAGACTTAAAAATCATGAGTATTTATTATGATTAAAATGTTTACATTCTTTTTATAAATTTATTATATTATTACACAGTTTGGAATCAGTTTTCCTCTAAGACTGAAAGTTAGAATATGTCTTTTGATTTTAAAATACATTTAATGCACTTTATAATTACATAATATCAAAATAAATTTAAATAGGTTGGTTTAATTTTTTGATGTCAAGGAGTTAAAAACCATTGGTATTACATATTAAAGTGCTGGTAGCTTGTCAAAGAACAACAATTTGTGTTAAGACTGGGTAAGTGTTGAGCTGTACTATCATTCATGAGTCCATTGTTTACTGTATATAATGATCTTGTTCCACAGTTGTCTGATGATTGCCCCGAGTACAATGAAGAGAGGACAGAGGATTCACCACCCTCCTACACAGAAGCTGTTCACTCACAGGCTTCTAGTAGTATCTGGACCACGCCTATTTCTAGTCAGGCCCAAGACCACTCTACTTCCTCTACAATTAAGAACAAATCACCTTCAGGTTCCCTCAAAAAGGAACACAGTGGCAGCAAGCGGTCACCATCTTCCTCTCTGGGATCAAGGTTCAGAGGTCGGGACCTCCTAGACGGGGATGTGGACGAATTGTCTCTGTCTAATACAGAGCCAAAGCGCCCTCTACCTAACACAGACATAACTCAGAGTAGACTTCCAAAGAGAAACTTTCGTAACTGGAACCCACCAATGTTGGGTACTTTACCAGAGGACTTCTTAAGATTGACATTTACCCCCCAGCCCCCCTCCTCTCTTACTCTCTCTACACCCCCCATGCTAAGTAGTCCTGTGCACCAGTCACTTGATGATATGGCATCGTCACATGACGTCACACCTAAATCACAGAGTACACGTCACAGACATTCAAAGTCAAGTCGCAGTCACGGAGAACGCAAGAGGATGTCACGCAGTCTGAGTGAGAAGACGAGTGAAAAGTCATGGTTGACATCACAAAACAACAAAGATAGTTCACCTTTAATGCATCAGAGTTCATTTAGTGCTAGAGGCAGTACTGCTGGATCAAAGACATTGGTAAGGCTATATGTGATATGTATAGTCTATGGTTTGTTAGTATAGTAAGGCTATGTGATATGTATAGTCTATGGTTTGTTAGTATAATACCTTTACTGTTAATAGTGGCTCGACCTCATGCTTCTAGCTGATCAGCTATTTTTGTGTCAAATGCCTAGACTTGAATCAAAAACAGCAAATTCTATTATTACCGGTAAAGCAAAGTTTGTTTGACTGGGGTTTGTCACCAATGAATGCATTTATTACCCTGGTAGAAGCTAATGGAAAAAAAGAAACCTTCATTTCTTCAGCCTGAGTAACAGTTAGCCTTGTGTTTTTTGGTTAGGGATATTTGCACTTGTATAGCTATTTATTAGTATTTCATTTTATTGAAGTTAACTATCATTTATCTTTTATGCTTATTGATTAATTGTATATAATTATTTAACAGATGATTTCCTCGCTGGAGTTCAGCCAGGATATGTTAGATGAGAAGATGAAGGAGAATGAGAGACGGAGAAAGCGAGCAGTGATGAACGCGGACCCAGAAATGTCACAGTATTTGGAGGACGAGAGGCTTGCTATCATGTTACAGAATAGTGAGTTCCTGGAAGAGCTCAGGAGCAATGAGGACTTCATGAAAACACTAGAAAGGGGTGAGTTCTCATCCATGAAAACACTGGAAAGGGGTGAGTTCTCATCCATGAAAACACTGGAAAGGGGTGAGTTCTACTCCAATTAAACGTGAAAACACTGGAAATGAGCCAGTTCTTATCCTCTTAAACATAAAAACACTGGAAAATGGTTCTTATTCTATTAAAAAAGACATTTTTTGAAGAATAAAAATATAAAAAGTTACCTGGTAATATAAAGAGTCTGTGTACTTTCAGATCACATGTATAGTTAGAATTCCCTAATTGACAAATTATGTTTGATGTGAGGTAATAAAATTCCTGTTTCCCAATATCGGTATTACAGTATTAAAGTCATTACAACATATATTCATTCTTGAAATTTTGTGAGGAAAAAAAACCGGAATATGTCTAACATTTTGATATGGTTGTAATGTAAAACATCTGTGACCCTCTAAATAAATCATTAATACTTTCTACACTTACGAAAATCCCATATGAAATGCAAACTAATTCAAGATCCTTTAAGTCTTACTGTAATTACAGCACAAAGTATGCTTTCAAAACATCTGCCACACGTCACCATCTTAATGTCAATAATTTTATACCTGTTGTTTTACCGGTAAGTATAAGGTGATTATACTTACCGGTAGTTTACTCACAACAGGTCATTCCACTGTATTGACTTTCCTACTATTTTTAAGAAAAATTGATTTCAACTGGTTCTAGGTTGTAAAAGCCCAGTGTTATATCTGTGGTGTCTCATCTCATAGCTGCTGTATACGTAGGGAGACTAAAAACTTTGTACTTTTCAGACCGTATGAACCTGTCAGCCTTTGAACCTATCCCAGAGCCTCCCCAGCAACTCCCTCCACTAGAACATGGTAAGGTCAACTCTTATTGTCACTACAAGCAATGGTCGGAAAAGTGAAAAAGCAGACATGTAAAAATGTGTTTATACACACAATGAGCATTGGTTTCTATCATATAAGATGTAAACTTTCGTTCTGTTTTATATACTGATGTATATATGGTGGGTTAAGCAAAGATTATTGATAATGAGGTCAACTTTCCCGACTTTATGAGATCCTGCACAGTGAGATCTCTTGTTATTACAGAAGGCTACGGGGAGGACAGCACAGATCATATGGACGCATTTCCCTTCAGTCAGCCTATACCAAAAGAGAAAGACGATGACGCAGAACTGAGGCGCCAACTCAACAATATGGGAGGAGGTGAGGCAGAGATTTAAAAAAATTATTTGACGAGTCCCTATCAAGCTATTGCATCCCATGCCTATGTATTTTTGAATGTCGGGGAGTGTGGTATAGGAAACAAATTCAAATTGAATCCTTCTGTTCCTACAGGACAAAGTACGGTTATTGATTTGACCTCAGTGCATCAGGGGGACATGTCCTGGTGTCCAGACCTTTCATTCAGTACTTGGATACTTATACATATCACATAAAAATGTTTGTTCATGTGGCTGCTATCTATATGCCCTGGAACACATATATTCCTACCATACCAAGAATTGTGAGTGTGTCGTCACACTGATCGGCTAGAGTAAAAGATCAGTGGAATGTGACCTCTGATGTGTATGAGGGTGGGTATTTGTGCTGTTTACAATGAAAGATTACTACTAATTCGACCATTTATAAGTCTTTAACATTGGTATGTATATAAGGATTTTATTTGTTTTATTTCACAGCATCAAGAAAGCAGTTTGTTACATTAGCAAAGAAGTTTTTCTCCAGAAAGAAGAAAAAGATGACACTAAAACAAATGTATCCTTTTGGTATTAAATACAGTCATTACAATAACATCATTTCGCTTTTCTGCCAAAACCAAAATTGTGAAATAACAAAACACTGTTTTGAACCTTGATTAACTCATTCACCACCCCTGAAACTTTATAATGAACTATTCCAACCATTGATTTGGATGAGTTCAAATGTGTCTTCAGGGGTGAATGAGTTAATTAACTACGGTACAGAATATATATGTATTAATTAACAAAGCTGTTGTTATTGATAATGGATTTGAAACAATTTTCACAACTAGCTATTAGTAGCACTTAACTCTAACAAAGACAGAAGGAGAAACTGGCGCCTTCGATGGTGAACCTACTGGACAGTGACGAGGAAGACTTCAATGCTCACGACCATCTGGACCATCCCTACAATCAGCGTACAGACATAGAACCTTTGGTGAGTGCCAGCTTCATTTAGTTCTCCACTTATTGAAAGTTTAAACAAAATATCAAAAATATTCACAGTTCTTACCTCAGTTTATCTTACTTAATTTATTATACATGTACTCACAGTGCTTACCTCAGTTTATCTTACTTAATTTATTATACATGTACTCACATTTCTTACCTCAGTTTATCTTACTTAATTTATTATACATGTACACACAAATTGGTCCCAGTAGATCAAAAAACTTTAATTTGAATTAGCACTGCATATATTTCTGTGTGTAAAGGGTTGCCCAAACACTACTAGCCCCATGTTGAAATTCTTAAAACTGTGATAAACTTGATAATGAAAATTAAATGATTCCTCTTAGTTTATGATTTAAAAACATGTTGTAAACCAACCCTAGAACAAGAAATAAGTCACCAAAACAAGAACTTGTAACAAATCTTGATGTTTACGAGGCAAGTTTTTAGATTCCTTCCATGTTAAACAAAGATACAGAGACATTTTCCAGATTAACTTTAGTGTGAACTGTCATACAATGGTTTCTGACATTGTCTTTACCAAATAGTGTCATTAGAATTCTGTGGATCAACATAAGAAATTCAGATGGCCCTGACTTTAATGTTGGCAGAAAAATTTCAAATGATTGTCTAGGTTAGTTAACAAAAGGAACAAGTGTCACAGGCCAACTGAGCCTCTTGATTGTATAATCCAATTGTGATGTGTGTTTTTAAAAATTTCAGCCAAGCAGTATTACAGCAGTGCCAAGCTACAAGACGGTACAGCGGCCACCGTATCACCCAGATACCGTCACCTCCTACCATGACAACCATGCCGCTACAGATATGGTGTAGTTGTCATAGTAACAAAACTTAGGGCAACCACTAGTGATACTCATACCTGATATGTTCTATGTACATAACTGATATCAAACTGATTTAATTAATTATAAAGACAAATCTCTCATTTGTGTTTAACCAAAGAGGATATAAACAGTACCTGATACCTCCCCCAACCTGTATATTCACAGTTGACTTCAGGTCATCATTCTGGACCAAACCGTATTGGTGAACAGGGAGGGAACAGTTAGGTTTTTATTTTCAACTTTAATTTTTTTTAAATGTCCAAAGGTTGCAAGGGTACAACAGCTTTCTGATGTGGAGGGATTTTTTTTCTTATTTTATTTTGATCATTTTAAATTAACTTCTACAAATCTTAAAGACATAAACTTTGTTAAATCATTATATGAAGACATCTGGGTTTAACCCAGTGATTTGATGAAGAAAGATATACTCAATGTTCTGATGATGAATGTTCATAAACATGGGATTTATTTTGGAAAATTTGGTAAATATGCAAATGAAAAAAACCAACAACATAACATCCTAAATCAGTATTTTAGTGTTGACGTCGGCAATAAAGGTACCATTATTGTTGAAATTATTTTGTATTTACCTGAGTCTTACTCGTACAAGTTGTACATGTACCATATAAGGCAAGTTGGAACTTTGACGTTCAATTTCATTGTGATAATAATCTTATTAATAAGTGTTGAGATAATCTGGAGTGTTGAGTGAGAACTTGTTCGAGGTGGATTCCTTGTGGACGCTCACTGACGACTGAGGATAGCCGAGGTGCTGTTGTTTTGTACCTCTATACATGAAGTTAAGTGGGCTTTCATTGAGATTTGTCATGACATTGTGTATACTTACGACAGGGACATGAACATGTATTGGTTAGTGTGTGACTAATAGCTTACAAGTGACTACGACAGATGTACAAAGTACACCGTACCAGGAAGCTACGATTCAGTATCGCAATACATTGTATATGATATACTTGTATATTTGTACATTGGCTGTTAACATAAGAAGCTTTAAGCTCGCTAAGGCCAACATGTTGGAGAAACACATGACATAGTGCCAGCTTTTTTTGTCCTCCAACAATTATATTTTCATCTTTATTTCTATTTCATAACTTTTTGGTCATAGTTACTTTGTAACAAACACATGTATACAAAATTGGTGTTTGAAAGAGTTCTTCTTTTTCATTTAGAACACAAATTCATGTATACAAATTGATGTTTGGAAGAGTTTGACCTTTTCATTTTTTATTGCATACTACTTTTAAGTAATTGTTGAAAGACATGCACACTGAAATACTAGTTTCATCTTATTACCAAAGGAATTAACATAAAATCAAATATGTTTGTAATATGTAAACATTGTACAATGCAATTAATAGTATATATTTGTTTTCCGACTCGTGATGGCTTCTAAAAGCTATCTCCTGCTGCCACGTGTTTTGTTTCATTTTGTGTACAAACGTTTAAACCACCACCTAGCCGTATACCGGGGTTCAAATGCTTCCAAACCTGATGAGGCTTGCAACATTGCATTTGAAAATCTTTAGATAATAAATCACTTTCCAATTTGAAAATCTTTAAAAAAATATATAAATTGAGGAAGAAGAAAATATGAATAAAAGCCATTTGTAACTTGGAAATATAAGGAAAAAAATTGAGAATAAAAAAGAATATCTGTTTTCAAGCAGACATATATACCGCGTATTTGTTTAGGAAAGTCATTAGACCTGGGCCTTGTTATTCACAGAGCTTTTATCTTTAGGGGCAAAGACTAAAAAATTTAATCTTTTTGTTATTATTGAAAATCATAGTGAAAACTGCAGAGCCAGGATTTTAAATGAAGATCTAGAAATAAAATCAGTAAATACATGTACAATTACAGATGGTTAAAGATATGATACATTTTGAAAATTTTAGTTGATAAAATTACCTGTGAAGTTAATGCATAGTGGTTTGTAAAAATTGCTCACAGTTGTGTAAACCAAGTAGGGTAATTGTTCCTGAATAAACTCGCTGTGGTGTAGTCTGTCAACATCCCTAATATAGAATTGTTCTGTGGAGTGACGATTGATGTACTGATACCAGGGTAGATGTATTTATTAAAATGTACACTTATGTAACTCTGTCATAAATGCTTCATGTTTGATTTGTCTGGTGAAAATCTTGCAATCCATGTAGAAGTGTTTTGCAAATAATGTGATGTTTCTTTTTTTAGAAATGTATTGTAGTTCAGATCAGATTTTTCATTGAATGAAAAATTATAATGGCCAGTTTTGTTTGTACTTCTTGACTTTACCTAGCTAGAGCCCTATTTTTATACTTTAAATCCAACTTCTTCCTAGCTACTAGAGTTATATTTTATTTCTAAATTTTAACATGTACTAGATTTGGTTTTAGACTTCAATACTAACTAGATCACTAATATTGTGAAACACTGAATTTGACTTTTGATTTGTTGAGTTGGGAATCGTGATTTAGTAACAAATGCTGCTACTCAATGCAATAACACTGATAAATACAGTAGGAATAGATGTCCCAGATATTTGAAATTTGTCAATAGAACTGATACAGTTTCAGAAAGATCTAAATATATTCTATATATTGAATTTTTCAATAGTGGCAGTTTTAGTGAGAATATTTCAAAATATAATTGATTTCTACTGTTGTTGTACTCCGTGTGATATACATGTGTTAAAATTAACGCTCAAAACAGATGTAAAATTACCGTGGGGTACAAGTCGTACTAGCAATATATTAGAACTAAAAAGTATACCTTTATGTACCCTTCAGAGGTGACACCATCTCCACTGCATGACCTTAATACCATGTATTTGTATTAATAACACTGTAGTGTAGAAAAAAAACATGTGATATTTTAGTTATCTACAAAATGTATTTAAGAGCATTACCAAGCATATAGTCAATTGGCACATGCCATGGTATTGAGACAGTCTTCAATAATTCGTTCAAATTTAAAGTCTGAAAGTTTTGTTAAGTATGAATCCAAGCAATAAAGCGTACTTTAATAGAGATTCTTTTCATTAAATTTTATATTAAATTATCATTTAATTCATTTCGTACAAGTTTTATTAAATTAGATAACTTGTTCTGTTCTGCCAGTATAGTTAAAGATACTTCATAATGCCAATATTAGCTAAAACAACTTCAACTCATTAAATTCTGTTTGGCAAACTTGAACATTTTTCAGTTCACAAATGGTAAAATATAATCCAAAAATTGAGTGTCCTTTTAATTGAGGTAAGTAACTGAAAAATAATGTTAAAAAGTTTTATTTAGATTGATTTTTTTTATTTGGTTACTATACTGGACACTTATCCATAAAACCATTATCGTGCCCCAACTAAGATTCTCTCAACCTCAATTTTTCATTTAAATAAGGAATTATCTTTTCATATTATTTTTTTTAATATTCTGTATGTTCCTTGTCTGAACTCTAAGCTGATGTTTAAAGGGGTTACTTTTTAATCCTGTTTTATGAACTCAGTGAGTTACAAAAATTAGGGTTTGAGCGCATTACTTGAGTTAAGTATGAGAACTGTTTTATGAATACATGTACAAGCTAACATAACTAGCCATTATTATCGTGTTGTCAACTTGTGTTGTTAAAGAATCTCAACAGTTTGGAGTGCCTATGTTTGTTTGGGAAATTTAATGCTGTGCATTGTGTTCACCACTGTAGACCATAATGGACTCATCCAGATCAATGCATGGGAGTCTACTCAAGTTGAATAGGGGTGAAAGGGTTAAAGTCACATAAACTAATACTCATGGTTACGCATAGCTAATTGTATTATATATCAGTATAATATAGAAATATATTTACCAGCTGTTACCTACAATAAAAGTCGTGTTGCACTGATACCGGCCTGTTTGTGTTATACATGTGTTAACAAGGGTATAGGTAGTTAACTGTTTTATAATGATGTTTTTTCCACATCATCTATTGTTATAACTTTAAATTTCAATAAATTGCTTCCTCATTAATTTTGGGTAAAAAAAGAGGTCATTTTCAATATTGATAATTTCATTTCTGAGCACCTAACATTATGATCATATTATGTCCAAAATTAGCATTATACTCCAACTTACAAGTGCCCATTTATATCATTTTGTATTGTATGTAATCTTACAGAAAGTATATATTTAAGAAAAAGCTGTTGTAACATTTATAACCAAACACATATATATATGTCTGACAAATGAACCATCTTGTTCATAAATGTTCACATAAATCATAAATGTTCACTATTTCCCATTGTGTGATCAGTTTTTTTTCAACTGTAAAGTCTCATTTAAATATCATAATTTAAAGTAATTTCAGTTTTATTTATTAGACACTTATGGTAATATGATCAGAATTTCACAATCTACGTTTTTTCATTGATAAAGTAGGTTGTATAGACTTTCTTACTCAATTGTTGTCTGGTCTAGACAAGAATTTGCATAAATTAATAGGTTGCTGTTCCGTCTAACCCGACACCCTGCAGTATCACACACCAAATTGGTTGGATCGGACAGACAATATCTAATACAGCTTGATTGGTCGACCAGAATTTAAGTGTAAGATCAGGACTTGTTTACATTTGATAGGTAAGGTATAAACCCTGTTATCTAATTCAGCTTGATTTCTCTACCAGAATTCAAGTGTAACTGCCAGCAATACTATTTGGTGCCTTGGATATTCCAAATTTAATTAGACAGCAAGACTCATTTCTGTCCCTTTTGCTATCATTTTATTATCAGATTTGTGAACAGTAGATATGTATGCTATATATATTATTTTTAATTACACTTATTTACTTGCTCATTGCAATGCATTTTGATTTATGTAATATATTTTGAAAAAAGGGCAAGTTTTCATATAATTTATAAATAATCTTTAAAGTTTTCGTTCCTTCCTGTGCAATGTTGATGAGCAATTTTACATTTGTTTTATGTACATATATATGACTTATCACTATTCATAGTTTGAAAGAGTCCTTCCCAGATAGCTAGATATATACATCCTCTCTGAAATACTTCCGAACAGGAAGAGGTAGCGTATTTATTTTTGCACATGGCACAGGTCATCACTTGTTATATACCGTAGTACATCAGTCCTACCTTACTGTTACAGTACAGTAACATGTAACCTAGATGTTATACTGTTCCTCATCTTGCCTTTATATATGCAATGACTTATTAACAGTTTGGTTTAAACACAGAATTCACCTGTTGGTATATAAAATGACAAACCTGATGTACTTTTGGAAGGGCTTGAACTCATTCACCCCTGAAATTTCATAATGAACTATTCCAGCCTTTGAATTGGAAGAGGTCAAATGTGTCTGCAGGGATGAAGGAGTTAAGTACAGGTTATGACAATAACAATATTTGTTCCCAGTCATTGTTTTCCTAACTAGCTATATAAATATTCACCTTTGCATGTTAATATCACACTATAACACTACCCAATTAAAGTGGTCCGATTGCTTTTACCCACTTGTTGACATCATCATCAACTTCACTTGTAATGGTAAATGCTAGTTCAGGAATATGTAATTCCAACTGATACAGGTTTAATACTCAACTGAAGTTAAGGGTGTATGCTACATTACTGCATTTTACACCATCTTTAGTCCAAAAGAGTTACACACCAGAGTTCTTTGAGGTACATTTTATGAATGATTGTTCAGATTTATGTTGGTGATGACACATTTAAAATGTAAACAGACTGCATACAGTTAATTGTATTAACTGATGGAAAATTGGGTAAATAAAAGAAATCAGAAATGCAGCTCTAATAATGAAAATCAGATGTTTAGTATATAAGGTAGCAGTTATCCTAAAATGATGCAGAGTCCTTTATTCCCTTAACTTCATTATTTTTAGATAAGTTGAAAAGTGAAAATATATATCTAAATAGATCAAATCTTATTATTTAAAACGGAAGCTCATCATTGTAGAAAAGAGATATTATTTAATGGTAAATGAATTCTGTAGTTTTGTTGAATCTGGTTAGAAGTATTTTGCAAAATGATTTGTTGACAACGGTACTGGTATACTGTTGAGAATACTGTAGATTAGTAAGTGTTCAAACTCATTCATTGTACATAATCATTGCTATAGCCTTAGCAAGAGAATAAGAAAATCATTTTCATCGAAAGCTCATTGAAGTTTTGTTAAATATTGTATCAAAAGATATGTATATAGTATTATTATGTAGATTTCTGTTCACAGATTATAGTTTTATTTGTGGAAGAGTCAGAAGAACATATTGTGTACATTATAAAGTTGACTGGTATATGGTATGTAAGTATAGTAACCTATACTGAGATACAATAGGCAGGTGTATACTTCCTGTATATATGTGAGGTACCAGTGTATTAGTACATTGTATATGTACACAGAGATACAATAGGCAGGTGTATACTTCCTGTATATATGTGAGGTACCAGTGTATTAGTACATGTTGTATGTGTACACAGCATATTTGTTACAGATCTAGGTTGTAGAGAGAGGTACTTTTAGATACATTTTATCGTAAGCTGAGCCATGAGGTCCTGCTAGGATAACTTGTTTATTGTACTTGTGTTATAAATAATTGTTTTGACCCACACCATTGGTCGCATGATTTATGTTTAACTTGTTTCCATTATTGTGGGGTGATATCCAGACTGTCCCCTCGTTTTGGGGGTAAGACAGAAAAATCTCAACCCGAGAGGTGAAATTCTGAAATGTTCAGCCCAAGACTCTAAAACATAACTGTCTTGACAAAAATTATTTACGTCATTTACATATATTTAAATACTCAATAGGTGGTTTTCAGGTACAGTTAGCAAACACAAACCAATTACACATTTTTACAGAACCAGACTGAACATTTCATTTTTATCAATGTTTGTTTAGTGGTTGTTTTTGAGCAGGCTTCAAATTACCTTTAATTGTTTCTGATCAGTTTTGGTTCACTTTTGGGGTATTTTATGTTCTGGGTACAGTTTTGAATGTCAGTTAAAATATATCTGTATAGTGTTCAGAAACTATGAGATCATGAGATCTGTAATATTTGTAATATTGCAAAATTATAGAATACTATACTATGTCAAAGACAATAATACATAATAACCCTCGCAAATGAGATATTGCAACAGTAAGTATTGGTGAAATTCAGTAATATGTAGTCCATTCTTATACATCTAGTACATGTACTCAAAATGTATTTGTTAGATTGTTTCTTGATTAGGAGAAAGTTGCACAAAGAGAATTATACTAAATCATCAAACTACAGTAATCTGACCTTGGTCATTTTCTTTTTTAGAGAAAATATTGTCCATTTTTTGTTTGTTAAATTCAATGAGCAATTATACTTGATAAGTAGTTTTAGTGAGAGAAAAAACATAGTATGTGTATGATTAACAAAAGATGCTTTGTTCAATAAGGGGTTGTCTAAATGACTTTGAAGACAAAAAAGTTGTGGATGAGAGAAATCAATGTCGTAGATGTAAACTTGGGGACTGGAGTAAGTTATATACCAGGAAATCTCTTTGGCAAATACTTTTTAAAGTAGTTCATTAAAATTTGAAATGACATGCTGAATGTTTATAAATAGATTGTGTTGGATTTTATTTTAAATCTTGGGATTAATTCAAACAGATTGTTTTAATCACTTCATACATTATATTATATCAATGATAGAGGGGTTATATATCGTTTTTGAATTATTTTGCTCCATATATACATCAAGTCTTCAACATTATTTTCTGTAATTGAAATAGAAACAAAAAAGCAAAAATTCTTGCAATTACAGTAATGTTTTATGTAACTACGTAAATTTTAAATAGAATGTTCAGTAGTTCTTGCACAAGGAATAGGTAGTATTCAGGGATATCTTTTTATTAAGTTGTTGAACTTATTTGTGAATGTTTCTTGTCTTTGTATCATAGGTGTTGATGAATGTGTAAAATATTAGATATCAGTGTGCCCTGCAGACTTACATAATTTAAATATACAATCTTTGTAGGAAATGGTCACAAAAGTACACAGTAATATATTGGAGTAATGTCCAAATGCAATATGGCCATTAATTATTTGGTCATATTTCTGGTTTCGAAACATTAGACTGGCTTTGATTTTGTTTAAATCGCTTGCCTCGATTGCGAGAAAATACTCTTTAACCCTTTCAACCCTATGTAACTTTAGTAGACTCTACTATGCATTGATCTGGATGAGTCCATTATGGTCTACAGTGGTGATCTGTCTATACAATTCTATAGCAGTGAAATGATATGTCAGATGTTCTTGATTTTCTTGTATCTAAATTATTTAAAATTTTCCCATACCACTGGTTAACTCCAACTAACCTTCAAGCAACTGGGGCCCAAAAGTTCCCATCATCACCCCTCGCCCTGGCACCTAGTGGTATTCACGGGCTCATTAACTGCATGATAATGTATCCAACCTGGCTTTGTTCAACCCTTTCACCACTATAGACCATAATGGATTCATCCAGATGACTGCATGGTAGAGTCTACTGAGTTATGTAGGGGTGAAAGGGTTAGCTTCACTAGTTAAATCTGTCTTGTTTCTACTGTCTTCTCACCTGCATTGTGGACTTCCTTTTTGATTTCGCACAGGTTGGTCAGGGGCAGGGATGTACAGTACACATCCCTGGTCAGGGGATAGGGTATTCTGAGAAATATTGAGGGTTTTGTGTCATGATATTAAGATTGATCGTGATCATTATCAAATGCCGTGTGAAACATATTCAGTTTTTGTTCAATAATTTCTAGATCTAACAAGAAATAGTGATGTGATGTTGGTGTGTCTAAACATTAGTGAATCCAGTACATGTATGTATTTTTCAGTGGACATGTATGTATTTTTCAGTGGACATGTATGTATTTTTCAGTTTATATGTATGTATTTTCCGTTTACATGTATGTATGAAATAAAATAGCAGAAAAACAAATTCTGTTAGTTTTGTTCTTTAATCTTGTTAAATAATCTCAAAATTTGGAACATGATTTTCACCGATCGAAAGGGGTGGCCACAATATATATCGTGCTATATTTGGTTATAAAATGATTTAAAGGAATTAATGCTAAAATTTGATATTATCACAATTACCGTACACTTGTTTGGTTTGATAATGTTTGTCAGGGCCATAACTTCTAACTTGCTGAACATCAGTCAACGAGAGTTCGGGATAATTACGTATAGGATGTCAAGGCAGTGTGTTGCCTACCACTGCTGTGTCTGTGTCCCCACGGTTTTATGTCGCATTGAGACCAAAGGTCAAATACATTGTCCAGGCCATAATTTCTGACTCACTATAGCTCAATGAAATATTACAGATAAATGTAGGATGGCAAGGCAGGGTATTGAAAATATAAACTTGGTCCATATCCCCAAGGTCAAGGTCACATTCGGGTCAAATACATTGTCCAGGCCATAATTTCTGACTCGCTTTAGATAGCTCAATGAAATATTAGAAATAAATGTAGGATAGCAAGGCAGGGTGTTAAAAATATAAACTTGGTCCATATACCAAAGGTCAAGGTCCGTTAAGGTCAAATAAATTTAGAGATAACTGTAGGATGGCGAAGTGGTATGTTGCAAAATACAATTGGTCTGTATGCCAAAGTCAAGGTCAAATTGAGGTCAGCGGTCAATTACATTTTCCAGGCAATTACTTCTGAATCTCTGAAGATAACTCAATGAAATTTTATAGAAAAACTGGTATGTGGGATGGAAAGGCAGTGTGTCACATACAACTATTGGGTCTATATATGTGTAAGTTCAAGGTCACGTTGAGGTCAACCATCAAATACATTGTGTTGATTACTTTTCGCGGAGTATTATAATCCATCAGTTTTACTGATTTTCTTGTTTCTTTTTAAACTGATTAAGAGTACATGAATTTCTAGGAAA
>JAUMHH010024448.1:19785-43488 GCA_032359455.1 Chlamys rubida | reverse complement strand
CTCTACCTTATATAAACAAACTCTACTCTCCTAACATCTATTACAGTACTCTCACTAACCGTTCTCTACCTTATATAAACAAACTCTACTCTCCTAACATCTATTACAGTACTCTCACTAACCGTTCTCTACCTTATATACACTAACTCTACTATCCTAACATCTATTACAGTACTCTCACTAACCGTTCTCTACCTTATACAAACCACATTTTACTCTGCTTACCTCTACCACTGTATTGTCACTTACCGTTCCTTTCTTTATATAAACCACACTCTATCCTCCTAACGTCTACCACTTTACTATAACTAAATGTTCCCTGCCTTATATACACCCTCTACTCTTCTAACCTCTAACACTGCACTCTCACCGTTCCCTGCCTTATATTAACCACACTCTATTTTCCTAACATATATCACTGTTCTCTCATTAAACGTTCTCTTTCCTATATAACCGATACCTTACTTAATACTCTCCTTATATCTACTACTGTACTTTAATAAATTACTATCTACCCATATATTACTCTCATAAACGGCGCTACTGTATCAAAACGGAGTTGGTGTGTTTAATTACAATAGTTTTGTAAGAAGAGTAAGTAGAGATCCTTCATTTTTTTTCTTTATCCATTACATGTTTTATTTATCTCTCTTTTCTAATTTGCCGTTTTCTTCCTGTCGGTATCAAATACATATTTGCATTGCAGTTGTTTCTGTATGTATTTTTAAAAATGGACTGGTTTATGGACATATATTGCCTTTTTGTGTCAAGTTTGATTAAAATATTTTCATGTTCTTAACAAAGTTGCAATAAGCTATAATTATCTGATATACTTAAGGTATATGCTTTCGATAATGTTAATGATTCAATGAAGTTTGATTAACTCTTAAAAAATAACGACATATTATGAAATATAACGACTAATCAATTAAATGATGCTGGAATAATAGGAAAAATGAAAATTCTAACTGAATGCTTGTTATCACATATTACTATTTTGTAAAAGCAAACAATTTTATTACAGGAAATGTAGACATACACCTGTTTGTATGGACAGACATCAACACTTTGTTAATGGACTTTTAATGTCAATATCTCTAACGGGATTTGATCACACAACAGGCTACAAACAGAATGAAAATAATCTTCAATATATATCTCCCTTTAGCCATATGGTGCAGTAAAATGTTTTTGTGAAATTGTTTTTGCGTTCTCGATCGACAAACTAAAATTTAAATATGTGCCTCCTTAATCACTTCTACGATGAAAACAAATCAAATATATTCGCATTCTTCTTCTTTTTAATGCTCGATTATTCTGGCTTTGTTGACATGGGCGATGCCGACTTGAATTACAAGCTTGTACAATGTATAACTGTTGTACAGGTACAGTTAAATATCCATTACATGCTTAACGAAACATTGACATAAGATATTCCCTTTGGTTGTTTCAGTTAACTTTCCAATCTCACGTGTTGAACCAATACAAGATATATAAAGACACGATAATAATCTGAGATATAACTATTTCGGACAAATCTAAATGAAACTTTTACTGTTTTTGATATATCTGAAAGCTTACAATGCTCCGTCGAGCTATATCCTTAGCGGAAGCACGATATGCGTTTACATGCTGTTGTACATTGTGACGTCATTGCACTGCTAATAATGTCTCCAACAAAAACGTGTTCACTTTATTTACATGCGTACTTTAAGAGATATCAGGAAATAGAATATTATTCTCATTATTTTTATTCATAAGATTGTTTTTTATATCATTAGTTAGAAGACGAATTGTGTCATATATTATAACGGATGTCAGATAGTTCATACATTTGATTTAAAAAAAATACTAATAATGTTTAGACGGTAAACCAACACCGCCATTAATACCATTTGTCGCCATCACTCCAAATGTTAAACGTTGACGACTGTTACCATCATCTGTAGCTCTATATATGGGCTTTGTTGTATTGAATCTGTCGATCCCTTCCCTTTAGTTTGAACCTATTGTACTTTACTGCTATGTTCTTGTAAGGATTTAATTGATGGTGAGTTTAGATATGAAGTAATAATAAGCGTCTCAAAACTTCTTTATCCTAAGAACGCTGTGACGATCCGTTTTTGTCCTAAACAATAAATCATTTATGAAACACACATTTGTAACCGATGACAAAATAAATCAATTATGATATAAACATTTGTTTTCGTTGATAACGTATCAAGTTCATGATTACAAAGCTGTTGTTGCACTTTATCTTTTACATATTTTTCAAAAAAAATGGACAGATATAATACAAATAAATTCACGTGAAATATTTCCTAATTAATGTTACTTAGCGATGATAGGTGATAAGTGATTCTGGTTTAATTGAATGATGGCGAGCCTTGTTGGTACTAAGCTACAAGGAACTTCTACAACATGGAATTTACGCTCGAGTGATGATGGACCTCCTGACCACATTAAATAACAATAACATTTGACAGCACTCGTAAAGATTGTCAGCCTTAACAAACGTAATGATGAATAATTCTTGTCTAACATAGATAGACAAGTGTCCAAACAATGGCTGCAGTAATGATTAGTATGTGGCGTCATGCTTCACTGATCTGTCAGGTTGTCAACCCTCGTCACCCCATCAGACACCCTCTGGCCTAAATAGCACATATAAGGTCACAGTTATACTGACAAAAATCATCTTTTTTGTAAAAAAGATAAAGTTTTAAAAAATTGATAAATAAACGGAAAATGTGAAAACAAATATTTTTTTGTCTACTTATTTACAACATTTGTTACCTTCTGAAGTTATTGTGTGGTCATCGTTAAATTAACCTGTAACCACCGCCAATATCAAATAATGACAACTGGCAATTGCTCGTTAAGTACAAACTCTTAATAAAGTCTCTATACTGTATTAATATCGCTATAACGTAGAAACAATCGAGGACAGCACACACATCAAAGTAGATGTCACAAGCTAACATCAAAATTGGGCACGGTCTAGCCACATCTTACACGGTGTGATACACGTCAGACATCTTACACGGTGTGGTACACGTCGGTGTGTAAACGACACTGGCTTATTTGACTAGGTATATCGTACTAACTTTACACGATTTAGATTTGTTTGACCTGGGATATTATACGTAGTTTGCTATGGTGTTAACATTGTTCCTTAATGTGAATTATATCAACATCAAAACAAAAAATATGTGTTTGTTTTATCAAGGGTACATACTAGTCTTTGATCTGTATATTTACATTAACTAATTTGCCAGAAAATATATTATAAAAGACATGTGTATATATAGATAATGTATTGCTCTTTGTTTCCATTCCATAGGGGGAAGGGGGATACACTTTTATAAATTCATATCACATGTCTTGAATGACAGGACGAATAGCATGTGAGGTTGATACAAATACTGGAATTGTGGTAGAAAAGTCCGTTATCGGGCGTGAATTCTCCCATTTCCGATATATGTTTGACTAGTATTTGATCCTATCGAACCTAGGGGTATGTGGTTTTCCTTAATGTGTTAACCGATATGATTTATTTGTTTTGAATCTGTACTGACTTTTTCATCGAGCATGCATGAAATACTCTACAGTGTAACGTTATTATGGACTGAATGCTGTTGTAACAATCGAATACCTAGTGGATGACAAGCATGTTCCTTTTCTTTCTAAACACTCATAGACAGTGATTTATGTCTTTGTATAGGATCGTGTTTAGTTTTATCGGAATTTGTTTCTTTTACTTTGTGATTCAAGATTTTTTTCACATGCAGTTAATGATTGTATACAAAGGAACAGTGATCATATCCGGACTCATGATTACATTTTACTTTGTGATTCAAGAATGTTTTTCACATGCTCTTAATGAATGTATACAAAGGAACAGTGATCATATCCGGACTCATGATTACATTTACACGATTCCTTGAATATACCGGAGTGAAACCATATAATTTAGAAAAAGTATTTGCCAATCATCTCTCTACATGCGTACACGTACATCACACACAGTCATTAACCTTTTATGTAATACCAACGTAACTGTTAATTGATTAATTTC
Organism: Chlamys rubida; assembly: GCA_032359455.1. Classification (NCBI taxonomy): domain Eukaryota; kingdom Metazoa; phylum Mollusca; class Bivalvia; order Pectinida; family Pectinidae; genus Chlamys; species Chlamys rubida. The sequence goes on along the minus strand of JAUMHH010024448.1, from coordinate 39,410 downwards.
GGTATTCCTATCACGGTAAAGTCGTTTTACTTCCTTGACTGAGTGGAATATCTAATAAATTGCTTCGTTTTTTCTATTGTTGTCTGGTTTGGCTCACACTAACGTGTGGTATACACAAATTGTACATAAAACACCTGAATTGTTTCTGACCTTGGCATGGAGTTTTCCTGATTCGTGTGTACGTAGCTACGAGTATCAGCCAATCTAATGAGTTTTATTTACAAGCCACTATTGACATTTAAGAGAGACCTGCTTCCTGGTCAATTAGGGTGTTGACGCAGATTCACGTTGGTATGGGGATATTTTAACAGTGGTAAAGAGTAGAGGATAGAATGTACAGTGTACTGTTACATAATTTTGATAAAGTATATTCTGTAAGGCATACAAGACTGGATAATGATACACAAAAAAGTAATACTGGTATTTAACACATACTTGTTCGTGATATTGGTTGTTTAACATGTTACCATGAGCTGGGTATGACCCATATCCTGGCCCAACCCATATTCACACAACACCCGCCATATCCTGGCCCAACCCATATTCACACAACACCCGCCATATCCTGGACCAACCCATATTCACACAACACCCGCCATATCCGCCCGGCGCACGATATATTCCTTACAGTTCAACTCTTTTCAGAAAAATCACCCCTCACACTGAATTTTCATCTGTATTTGCTATTGTGTCACTTGTGTTTTATTTAAGGAAGAATATGATTATAGTTAGGCTCAATGAGTATACATTTCTGCGTGTTAATGAATTATTGTTTATACGTTACATGTTATAGAGCAGTATATGATAAAAAGAAACACTCGATTTATATCAGCCATCGGGCTTCTGGCCCCTAGGGCAGACATGGCGAGCCTCGGCCTGATACCGAGTAGGATATGTAAATGTTCATATAAATGGTCCTTTGATAACCTTTTAATAATAAAGCATACAAGACTGGAAACTTTTTTACAGTAAAGCATACAAGACTGGATACTTTTATACAGTAAAGCATACAAGACTAGATAATGTCTTATGCTAACGCAAACAAAACTGGATAATTTTAAAGGGTAAAGCATACAAGACTGGATAATAGTATGTAATGGTATATAATAAAGCAAGTAAGTCTGGATAATTTTATACAGTAACGCATACAAGACTTGACAATGTTATATAGTAAATCATACAATACTGGGTAATAGCAGATGCTGTGTATAATAGCATAGAAGACTAGATAAAAGTGTATACTGAAAGGAACTGTCTTATATTTAACGGGAAGCAATACTATCATGAATAAACTGAGAATTTCTTGAAGTGTTTCACGCTAAATATATGACTGTCGTGATGATTATTCATAATATATCACAAGTGTTTGTCCTGATGAAAAAACGGAGACTTATCTATAACTAGACTATTTCCTTACCATACATCAAGGCGCCCAGATGCTGAGTATATGCTTCTAATATAATAAACCTCGTATGCCCTCGTTCCATTTGCCACCTAGTTACCGCCAACGTATTACAGGATTCAGTTTTCCTATTTTATATAGCACTTCTTTTATACGTCTCCTGATATGTATCAGCTAAACCTTTTATCACCCTCAAACCAGATTTTTCACAATCAATAATTGTTTTTCAATATCACAATAGAATCGTAGATAATATACATACTGCCCATGATTTTTGGTATTTTGTGGTATTCTCTGATATTTTCTTCTATTTACCCGATGGGTTTTTAGATATCTTTAGGAATCTCCATCTCGCAGCCGGCCATATTATATGTGTTAGATTATTCATATATCTTATTCTTTAAACTCAGCTATTTGATAATAGTTATTTGTTTTGCATTTGTGTGTGCAATGTAATTGTTTAATACTTGTGAAGGGATATGTCAAACGTAAGTGCTATATTTATATAAAAGTCTCTGATTTCTTTCAAATTATCTTTTGCCTCATATTTTGTTTATTGTAGTGTACGTATACTTACTTAATATTTGTGTCTTGAGAAATTCAAAGTGGTTCACTGTCGCTCTTCTTTAATGCAATATATGTCTATGCGCATCCAACAGGCATTCGTTTCTTAGGGTTCAGTGCGAACATCGGACCATAATGTCGTTATAACTCATAACGCCACTGTTAACAAAATTATAATTTACTTTTAATGTCATTTACATTGTAGATTAAACAACAATGAAGAAATCCCTATATACACTGCTGCCTATCACGATATTACTCTTTCTACAAAAAGCACACGGTATGTACAACTGCCTACGCAAAGAGTGTTACACTTATTATGTATCGATGTTGAAGTACAAGGAATAAAACAATATGTACACCTGCCTATTTATATCAAGAAAATGACTAACATTTTAGTTTATAAAAAAAAATGTATTTGTTACACATGATTTGCAACTTTATTGAAAAATAGAAATGTATTATCACATTTCATCATTTTTCTTCAAACCAAGTATCCATCATATATATATATATACATACTGTTGCGTAAACTAACTGTTGTATTGCATTTACGACAGGCCAAGGAGAGTTTTTCGGAAACACCAGACCCGTAAGTAGATTTAATGACTTTTTTGGACAGAGATTTCGTCCAGGATCAAATATCCCACAAAATGGACAACAGCACCAACAACAGCCAAATCAACAACAACAACAACAACAACAACCACAGTCTACAAATAATGCAGCAACAGCAACGACCGGGGCTTCGACAGCGTCTAACACTCCCCAGTTACCATCAAATACCCAGCCTGTCCCCAGACAAGTTGGGTCAGTAACGGTCCCCATCATAGGCCCCTTTCCATCCGACAGTGGGCAGCAGACACCAACAGAAATGTTCGGCATGGGACAGCAAGGTCCTTTCAATCGCATGGGACAACCCATGTTACCTCCCCAGGGTATGTCACCTTTCGGAGGGCCTGGCCGCTTCAACCCAATGCTCGCAAGACGACAACAGCAAATGCAGCAAATGCAGCAGATGCAGCAGATGATGCAGCAGATGCAGCAACAAAGACAGCAGCAGCAGCAACAATCCTCCATGTTGCCGTTCGACCAACAATCAAGCATGTCCTCATTTCCATCTCAGTTTGGGTCGCCCCCTCAAAGAGGTATAAACAACCTGTTACTGAGGGAAGGAGAGCAGATGCTCATTCTACCAAATAGCATGGCTCAAACACTGATGTCAATGCGGAACGGAAACAGACGGGAATTGCGCAGGCTCGCTTCACTTGGTATTCCACGCTCGCTCCTTAGCACGTTCGCAGCACAACCAGAGGTGTTCGCTAACTTACGTAGACAAACTGACACTAACAATGCTGGTGGGGCTAGGACTTCCGTTGTACAACGAAGTAAGTCTGGCTTGGGCTTTGCTTTATTAACCAAATTAATGCAGAATGTCAAGCTGTTATCGGTTGAACAGTATCTGTCAGTCTTTTTAATGGGATGTCTTCAATATATACCTCGAAATGAGGTATACTGTCTGCAATATTTAAAACAGACTTAAGCATTTAAAAACGCACTACTATATCTAGATATAGCTAAACCGTTAGGAATGGGGATGATTTTGCATATGCCCAGCCCTCTTTCTCGCACACCTAGACAGACTTAACAGTTAAATAACGAAAATGGTAGCTCCCAAAAATTAAACCTGTGGAATGATATGAGAGCCTGACATGTTCCCTGCACAATATATCAAATGCCTCGCGGTTCTTCCTTACACTATAGTCCAATAAAAACACTTATATCAATTAATACTTATCGTGTTCTAGCTAGAGTGCTTAACTCATAATTCAATGTACAATGACATACTCAGGACTAGCATTAACCTAATTTTATTTCGGTAGTGAAACAAAAAGGTTTAAGTAATGCTGTAGTTACATCAACCTAAATGAGTAGGTGTATGTAATGTTGTAGTTTCATCAACCTAAATGAGTAGGTGTGTGTAAGAGGAAAGTTTTATATAGTTATGTAATGTAATACATGTAATATGTAATTATCATCCATCACCAGCAGGTGTAACATGTTTGTATAGTGTGATTACACGGACTATTTCCTGCGGCCTTAGAGTTAGTGAACAGTTAAACACGACAGTCTGGTTTGGACAGTTTACTCATTGACTTTTAACGTATTGCTAAATTAATACACATGTAATCATGTAGACAGACAAACTTACCCACTCTGTCATTAACGGTAGATTAACGGTAGTTAGTTAAAGGGGCGTTAGTCCCAAACCACACGTCAGTATACCACGTCACCTCCGATATCTCTAATTCATTACCACGGATCGCTAATCATGGAGAGATTACGTTTAGTCATCGTATTTTCTATCACAAGGGAACATAAATAATTATCTAAACCATTTATTGATTTTAAAAAACCCAGTAAAATAAATAAAATAATAATAAAAAGATCTGAAAAAACCTTAGTGATAGACTGATTTAGTAAATTCAAGAAAATATCCTGAGTTTTTAGGTAACAGAAATTACTTTCTACTTAATTTCACCACAGATATACACTTTTTTAAGCCACACTTAGCTGTTGTTTCAGACAACGAGGATTATCATTCTGATTGTATTTGGTAAGATGAGAACACTTAATTAATATTTTTGTTGATGTTTGAATAAACAGGGTGTTCATTTTGCATGCAAATTTTGAAAATTGACGCTCTACCGTTAACACCTCATTTAAGATTATTTTTACATTGTAGAACCACTTTTGAATTAAAATTGTCATAAGTAAATTGAGGACATCCCAATCAATTAATTTCTGCTGTTTTGCATAATTCTGACATACCCCTTTCAAACTGTTACAAAACTAGTGTTGAACATTCTGTTTCCTTAATGCTTCGCTTTTTTGTTATGCTCATATAACAGTATATCTTAACGAAAATTTTACTGCATGTACGCTACTATACACAGTTATTCACGTATTTATTGCACACATATACATATTAATCTTTTTACGTTTATAGTTCAGTTTTGATATCGAAAACATTGTACAATCGAATAGATATAGAGAAATTGTCCTCATTATTATTTAGAATGACTCATAACCTGATAGTGATATAAAGCTGATTGTGGCGGTTGTGTTGGACGAAAATACTTTTAAGGTGAAAGCCGTATAATTTATACAATTTGCTGTTATCAGTGATTATATAACAGGCACACGTGCAAATATTTTTGTATAACTTTGAAAAGAAAATCTACATTATCATGTTTGTGTTAGAATCTAACATATCGGTTGCTTTTATTGCTTTCATTGCAATATTCAAAATCAGATAGAAGCACAAATGAAACAATGCTATTAAGGAATCTTCGATAAATGGAACTGCTGATGTTTAAGGCGATGCTGATAAGGTTTCGGGATATATAGCTCGTATACATAGTGCATGCCCGTATTAACATAATTAATAAATACGACTAATAATAAGAGAGTACATTATATAACATAGATATATATATATATATGTTTATGCTTTGTTTAGAAGCTGATAGTTGGACACAGTATTTCTATTCTGATTTGTAGAGAATTTTTTATTGGCTGTAGGCTGTGTCATAATATCATTTATTATTCCAATCAACTTAAATAACTTGAATGTACTTTTTTATATCTTAACCACGTTTATTGAACTCAGGAAATCAGCAGGTCACAACTCCTGAGCGAACACAAAACATCAACTTTCCTCGGACACTTCCTATAGAGGTTAGGAGGGAGATGCTGAGGGCTGGACTCGGGAGAATGGCAGGTGTGTCTCCGAGATTTGGTGGTAAGTAATTTCAGAAAATTAAAGCGGTATATATGTTTTTCTACTGAATAAGTAGTCAATAATTAAGATAGAACAATAATTGTATTGGTTTATTGAGCTTCAGGACATGGTGTTTAGGTAAATACTAAGGCATTCCATCAACAAAATCGACTATTTACTTACTGAACGTTCATTTGGGTAGTAAATATCTGGTTTTTGTTGTTGTCTTACCATCATGAACTTTTAAAATCATTTGTAGTTTCCATAATGATATAAAGCAAACCGTTAAGTTGTACTTACGTCGAACGCAAGCGATAATTCAGGGGTAAACAAACCGGACACATCAGTTGAAGTCATGCTTTCAATTCTAAACCCTTTTTTCCTCATCCGGGTGTAATTGTTTTATTGAAATGATAATGATAGCACCGAATATCCAATCTGATGTCGAAATGAGTGTTTTTTGTTCAAATATCCTTGTTGACCAAAGGAAAACATTATAGTTTTTAAAGTTATAAAGCACTTAGTCTTAGTGATATATTGATCGGAATCGTTGCCGTTGATCGTTGACTCGGGCTTCAAATGATCATAAGGTCTTTTAGCTGATGTTGGCATTATGATTCACATTTGTGAAAACAGAATAAAGGGAAGAAGAAGGTGGACTGATAAACTGCCTAGTGAAAAGGCCTGTCTTATTATCTACAGATACGCTTCAATTCACTCCCGATAAAGTTAACCCTTTCACCACTGTAGAACATAATGGACTCATCCATATCAATGCATGGTAGAGTCTACTAAAGTTACATAGGGGTGAAAGGGTTAAAGTCTAATATGACCGAATTGATACAGCCAAGTAATGCGTAAAGTGCCTTAATACCTTAGCATAATAATCGGGAACAAATATCGCTATTCTTGAATTATCTATTTATAGAACCGTGTGCTTTTCATGAAACAAGTTATATGCGAATTTCTTATATACAGGAAATGCTTTAACTGCCTTTAAAGCAGAAATTTGCAAATTGGTGTATGCGCAAGAGTATTCATTGCATGTATTTACATATTCATTATAAGTTCAGGAGTAACAATTTCCCCTACCACGTAATATTTTTTCTTATCTGGACTTATATTATTTCCCCCTATTATTTTTACCATTAAATATATGTTTAGTTCTTATTTCAGTATATTATGACATCTCGGTTTTAGTCCCCGTACATATACATGTATAGCCAAAGGTCTTAATCATATAGAGTATGTATTGCAAAAATAGATTTCATTACATAACAATGCATTTTAATTTTAAAATGATATCATTTAAACAAAACGTTTTTTTCTTGATTAAAATATAAGAAAACTATTTATATTCTATAGATTATCTGATACACTTTCTTTCTGTTAGAAAGCAAAACCCTATACGAGATTCTAGACGTTATTGAAGGTGAGAATGGTGATGTTTCGGCTTTTGGGCACCCTTCATACGACTACTTACAATGACTCGCATTAAGTCATGCTGACATTTTAAGCTTTTTTGGTAATTGGTGAGGGTCTTTTGTTCTGATATATAAACCAAACTGGGTGTGTGTGTTGTTAATTGAACAGAGGATTGGGTCCATCTTCTCCTATCATTCATCATTTACATTCACATGATAATGATGAAACCTATTAATATCCCAATAACACGTGCCTTTTCGTTTTCTTTTTATGTTTACATTTGAAGAAGTGATACATGCTTTTGAGTTAAGGTCAATATGAATATGTGTCTTGCCAAACAAAAGTAGGTTTATATACCATACTGATGATTCAACCTTGCAATAGCTTAAAAGGTGCATACTCGAAGAAATGGTGATGGACAGGGATGTCCACAATTACAAATCAAGTAATATGAATATTATATATGAAAAGGTTATATGCACGAGACTGAATTGATGTAAAAAAAATATTCAACCTATTTCCATCAGATCTGAAGGAAAAACTCGGACACCATTGCACGTTCAACCTTAAGGATATTATGATTTTTTACTGATTGCCTCTTAAGGGAACGTTTCAAACATTTTAGGTGTTATTCAGGAACATCTGCTGCTGTCAAAATATAAAAATTGATATAGCTTCTAATTAACGGTTATTGATTGTCCGAATCGGTGGCAGATACGTCTCTCACTTTTTGAGAAAATCCACATGTTACGAATATTGTCAACCATCATTGTAACTAACGTTTAATGCCCAATATAACTTCCCGTTGCTTCATTCATCAGGACATGTAACTGTGGATGGCATGGCTCATTGATTAATGTACCTATTCTGACTGTTTGTCATATCAATTTATCAATGTGAGACCCTTTAAAGGTCATATCTTCTTAAGATTCAAGCGGCAAAGGACGATAATTTAAGGTCGTTATTAAAACAAAATAAAAACACAAAGACAATGGGCTACGTAATTCACAGCTACATGTACGAAACATGGAACGGAAAATCTTTTCTTGACATTTTATAAAGTTATCTTTTATTACAAAATATGTATATTCAATTATATGAAACGGTCTTATGTTATAATAATAACATTGGTATTTCTTTGACATAATCACATATTTTGTACAAAATATTGGTTCATATTCAAAGATAAATGCTTGTTAACAGTGCTGTTCTCTCGAAATATCAATGCATCGTGTATTATATTTCTCCCATAACAGTGTAAGTTTCATTACTATCTGCCCATGTAAAAGTAAGATGATTTCAAATTGTTAAAAAAGACATTTATTCACCTACATATTGTTGGGAGAGGCGGTGTCTTTTTTTCTCCTTCGTATTATTGGCAAAAGAAAATATCTTCTTCGACAATCGTTTATGATTTATATCCATAACATCTCGTGAGTCAATCCCCGCTGACGCTCATGAGTTATCAATTTTATATGATTCAGATATTATTTCAATCAAAGTTGCGATATTTATGCATGCATTTTTGTATATACAGACATTTTCGCATTTACGTATTGTTTTCTTTTTACGCTAAACTGGACATGACCTTAAGCAATGAAACAATACCTTGTGCTTTATTATACAGTTACTTAATAACATGAAACATTTGTGATTTCTGAAGCTAAAACGTTTAGTCTTTTGATATTTTTATTTTAAATAGAATGTTACTGGTATATCGTTACTGGTGGGTCCAATCATACTATCTAGAAATATAAATATTCGCTTTTGTGATACTCACAGCTTTACTATTTCTGTTGTATTTATAGCTAATCGGAATGGACAGACAACCAATGCCGGAACACAACCAGGTAATAAGAAAATTTCACCTTCATCATTATAGTTACATACGCTGGTATTGCTTTACTTATAAAATCATAGGTCACTTTCCAAAAAAAATACAGCATTGGAAATACACGCCTTTGTTATTCTTTTGCATTTTGAACGCTTCGTGATTTACTCTATATATCTAATTACCCATTTATGATGACATCATTAGGGATTTCATCATTTACTCTTGCTCTGTCCATATTAGTTTTATCAGTGATGCCAAGTAGGATGTCAGTCTTTGATGGTTATTTATTCAATAATAACTATATCTATAATTGCTAATTTTATCAACATTGATTTGTATTAATTGTTTTGGTCTTGTTATCATTTGTTATCTAAGCATTATATTAGTACTGTCAGTGAACCTTACTATAGTGCCCCTAGCATGGTATTATTTCCATTATTTGTTCATTAATGATTCTGTTAAATAATTTCATAACGAAATAGTCTAACGTTCCGCTGCAATCAAGCGATGTCAGTAGTATGGTTTCCATACATACCAATAAAGCCATCCTTTTTTCTGGTCATCTTTATTTTTAAGTCCACAAAATTCTCTTAGAAACGCACGAGTTAACACGTACATAGTGACTGTATTTCTAACTATCTTTGGAAGCGATTTATTTCAATAATTAACGCTGGCTAGCTTGTTTTGTATTGTTTCTCTACCAGCAGCAGTGAATGGTCCTCCCACCCTGTCAGCAGCTACAAGACCTTCAGGTAAACTTAAAATTCTATAAAACTTTTTTAATTACTGCTAAATAGTAATGTTTTTGTTTCTGATATGCATAATCAGCTTTCTGGTTTCTTTGGATTTCCATGCAGATCATCATATAAATAGAACTATTGTACGCGCGTCGCGTCTCTAATGGTTTCTATATTTAATGGTTTTTAATGCCATTGTACTGGTCCATTGTGTTTTAATATCAAAGTTGGTCACCGTTGTTTTTGCTATCAAATGTCTTTTTTGCTTCTAATTCTTTGAAATGAATCTGACCTAATATGTTTTCGTTTGAGCTATAAGGAAGGACATTAACACCTTTCGTTTTATTTATTCTTTTATTTCTTTTCTGTTTCCCCTCTGTAGTTTTATGTGTATTATTGAAACACTAACACAGAAACATTTCCTATGATCTAATGAAGTGTACTTCTGCTATATTATTAAGTATGTATCGTTTATATTTGGTCCGAAATTAATTTCAACACCATCGGAATAGCAGAATCTTACTGAAATTATAATTTGAATATTAACTTTATTAAACCTCTTTTCTGCTCTTTTATGCAAACAGGTACTTACCAGTTTTCCTCGTTGTCATTTATTCTTGCATATTTTATATTCTTTTTGAAACAAACTAAATAACATTTTACATACTATAATATAACATAACTTTATATAAATATTCATTTGACGTTGATTGTTTCGGTATAAACTGTACGATGATAAGAAACGAACAGTTTTTACTTGTAACAAAGTTTTTAAATATATAAAGTTATTGCATTGAACCCCAAAAACTGTACCAGCGGGTGATTTATACTGAAATCTATTTCCGTGTTTCAACCGATTTGAAATAATTATTTAGAGGTATGCATAGTATGTGATTGATACATATTCGACGCTTTATTACGTTAAATATCACCATCACTAAGGTCTGTGTACTACATATGTCGCACCATTTGTGTTATAGCGAGACCCGCCCCTCAACAACTACTATCCCCACCACAGCAACCTCAACGACCACAGCAGCCTCAGCAGCAGCTTCCAATGCCAGGTACTGATGTTTACCTGTTTCATACTCATGGTGATAAGTATTATGTTAGGCAATATTCTTTCTATTGAGTTTAGCTGTAAATTTCTATTTGCAGGTTTCTTGGTATTTGCTTACAAAGGAATCACCTTTTTACACTTTAGTGATAATTGTACATATATACTTATAATCCTTTTAAACTTTTGGGATAATTTTTTTGAAGTATGTTGTATACGTTGAATACACTCTTTAAAGATACTTCGTTTTTTAAAGGCTCATCAACCACATTGAATGCACCAGGCCGGCAGGTTACAACATCCCAGCAAGGTAAAACTGTATAAAATGGATGCAATCAATGCGAAGCAATGTCAGAATGTTATTTTTTAATGGTATTGATATCAGACAATTGCTGTAGTTTACAAAGAACAAAGATATATAGATGTTAATTTAATATTTCTTATGTCATCATTAACGCATTAAAATGAGGATTATTATGTGAAGAGAATTTCGAAAATAAGCCACATGATGCTATCAATATTCATCAATTGACCCTTCTGTAGCCACACGCACCCAGAGCCCAATGCCACCCCAGGTGCCAGGCTCGTTCGGACAAGGTAGGATGCTGATGCGTATAAAACATTTGTAAAGTTTGAATTATTGAGCTCTATACATAATTATTACCATAACGATGTACTAATTTTGAATGCAGTAATTTTAATTCATATGAATTTAAATGGTACAATACCGTTCGAATTCTGTAAACAAGTGTATGCTACAAGTATTTTAGTGTTATTAGTTTTTTTCTAAGAATATAAACGAGTGCCTTAATATGCTATATGTGTATGAAAGGTTTGTTGCTTTATTGTGGTCAACTATGGTAGGAATATCCAGGTAAATGCAAAAAATATTTTCCCTTGAAAATCAGAATTGTGCTTAATTGTATCTCGATTTTGTGCACGTTACAGGAAGAATGCCACCTCAGATGATCCCTCCTATGCTTAGAGGCAATATGCAAGGTAATTAAATGCTTAAATATTTTGTAAGTGACGTCATTCGCAAAGTTAAATCAGCATTGCATTAAAAACGTGGATAATTTGAAACTACACATTCAATTACACGTAGATGGAATGAGTTGACTTACATGTTCATGATGAAAGAAACCTATAAAAACAGACATTTAACAGGTATGTTTGAATTAACAAAATATATGTATTTGTTGTCTAGAGGAAAATATGTAATGCAAGGTAAGCCAGGATACATACAGAATGTATACCATTTTCGTCTTTTCAGGTCCAATGGTAGGGCCAATGAGAGGGCCTATGGGAGGATCTATGGGAGGGCCTATGGGAGGACCTATGGGAGGGCCTATGGGAGGGCCTATGGGAGGACCTATGGGAGGGCCTATGGGAATGCCAACAGGAGGTCCAATGGGAATGCCAACAGGAGGTCAAATGGGAATGCCAACAGGAGGTCCAATGGGAATGCCAACAGGAGGTCCAATGGGAAGTCCAATGGGAAGACCAATGTTTCCAGATGCAACTCAGGCCATACCAGATTCAACAGGTAACTTCATGTGAACATTTTGGCAAAAAATTTGGAGATTAATTGTATTTAGTTTAACGAGAACACAACAAAAATACTAATAACACCAACTAACTACGACAAGTAGAAAAAACAGCAATTTTGACCGAGGAAACACTAAAACAAAAAGGAAACACATTTAATATATGGACTTTAAATCTGGAGATAACAGGAAGCAGTTTCACATTCGTTAGTGAATGCAACTTTTCGCATAACAACATTCAATTTAATTTCTTGAGAAGACATGTTCTAACCATGTCGAAGGGAAATTCAGGTAAACTGTAAAAGTGGGAAATTGTAACATGATTATGTATAAACATTCATTTAAAACTAAATTTTCATAAATACAGGGCAGCAGCAACTCCAGCCGCAGGAACAACAAAATGGCCAGCAGACTCCTCCAGGTGATATATAAGCATACTTTTTTGTGTAAATGAATATATTTGGCATAACTCGGCAAAATTTGTACCATTCGGAATGATTTCGGCAATTATCTTATATCAGGTGAATCAGTACTGGATTCCACCTCTTGTTAATACTATATTTTAATACTGCCTACTGGCAATTACAAAATATGATATATTTCAGTATGCTTCAACATATGTCACTGCATAAGACTGTATATTGAAACTGATTAAATATGACATAATAATACTGTCTTCTACCAAAAATATATCAAAACAATGTAAACTGGCAATTACAAAATATTATATGATATTACTGTGCTCTAGCAAAATATATCAAACACGTATACGGTACTGGCAATTATATAATATGATATTTTACTACTGTGTGCTACCAAAATGATACAGGTACTATAAAACAGAGTGTATGCTGCCAAATACATATATGACATAGTACACTGTATTATATGCTGAGAAATACAATATAAAAAAGGTTAATAATGTGTACTGGCAATTACGTATAAAATATTTATACGCACATAATATATACCTACATATTAAGGTACTTTACCGAAACTCCGATGCCTGACGCTTTTTTCCATATTGTTTTCTTCAAATAAGAATAGCTTTAAATTATGTACGTAAAAATGGTTTCATGTGTACACATGCAACACTTTATTCAATTTCGACAGGAACAACTATTGCATAGTACGAATGCGTATATTATACAGCAACATTGTCTTCACCATAAGACTATCTCATGCTAATTAATAATATTTTTGATATCTTTCCACATTTTAAATATTTATTTATTGTATTCAATTAACATAAACCTTTTGCTCCTATAATTTAACCCCACCTCCCACACACACACAAGTATGGCGAATTTAACCAGATTATAGATAATTTAACACTCTTAAAGTGGTAGACTGAACCCTGAACATCTAAACATTGATTTTTACTTTTTACGGTCAATATCTATCATTCATTCTTCCTGATTCATAGAAATTTATTGACTCTGTCGATTATTTTAATATTCAAAAACCCTTGGTCGAAAATGACAAAAGCGATATAATGATATTGTATCTTAATATAACTTCGGTCTTCGGTATTTCTGTTTGTAAAAAAAATATAATGTTACACAGAAAAGAAACGGTTCTCAATAACGGTGACTTCGTGTAGTAAACTTTCCTGCAAATACATAATAATTGCATTTTGCAGGTACTAATATTGAAGCTAGTAGGATTGCTTAAAGGTTACAGGTTGGTAATTCTGACGGATTCAAACACCAGTTTAACTTATAAATTCCATTGATGGACCTCGGATATATTTAAGAAATTGAAAAGGGGTGTTAGGAATTTTGGTACTGTGACATTATATTAATGAATTTGTTTCAGGCCAAACAGCTAATACACAACGGGCTCAAAATCAGCCACAGCAGCTTCCAACCCAACCACAAACTATGCAGGGTATGTTACTGATTTATCACTTGGGTATTAAATAGTGGTATACTGGTTCTTTAATGCATGCATGCTGTTGTCAAATTTAAAAGATAAGTGGCACTTCAAAAAGTATAGCAAATGAAGATGAATGTTTAACTTACGATTTTTACTTCAACTTTTCAAAATTTAACAATCTAATCTTACTACGACTATAAAACTATTCACTATATTAATGGGTATCATTTTATACTAACCTTCTTCAACCTTTTCAAAATAAAACTGAAATTGAGTCTTCTTACTAATTTTGCATCATATTGTAACTGGTCTATGGCAAAATATCGTTTCACTAGTTTCTGTTTCAATTAAAAATTGGATATACTTCTGACCAAACCTCGTTTCTGTTTCTATCCTTACATCATTAATATCCTTTTATTAACTCTCTCTGACCCTTTGTAGAAATGCATGTGATTCTAATAGATCATTCTATCCTTATTTTCGACAATTTCAAAGGAATGCAACAAATGGGAATGCCTAATATGGGCGGTATGTTTCCGATGGGCATGTCAAATATGCCAATGATGAGAATGCCAAATATGGGAATGCCGAATATGGGAATGATGAATATGGGAACACCCAACATGGGTATACCAAATATGGGAATGCCTAACATGGGTATGCAAAATATGGGCATGCCACAAAATGGTAAGTAAAGATTAATTGAATGGATATTTTACTTAATTGTGTTTGACGCTTTTGTTTTAATGACAATTGTGGAAATAACAAATTGCAAATACAGGATACAATATTTTGTATATTTTTGTATTTCTATTGGATTTTTAGTCTATAATCAAATTTATTTGCAGCTTTGTAATACACCTTAAATAATTTCATATGTTAATTTATTCTTAAGGTTTCGGTAAGTTTACAAATGGTTTTGTTTTGTTGACAACCAGGACAAACCGGTATTCCCCAGATGAGACCACAGCCAGGTCAGCAATCATCAGCAAACGGACAACGTAAGTTTTCAATAAGTATTTCGTGATGTAATTAGATTTAATCTATCTATCTATCGATCTATCTATCTATCTATCTATCTATCTATCTATCTATCTCAAGCGTATATAACGATGTAAAGGAAACGTAAGGAGGCATTGTTTCTAGTCAGTTAGTGTCTTGTTTTTGACTTACTTGGTTTCTGGCCATTTCGTAGGTTTTGGAGGATTCCCTGCCATGTCAGGTCTGGGAAATCAAGGCGGCAACATGCCAACAAACAGCGCAACACAACCATCAGGTCAACCAAGTGGCCAATCGACAAATCAAATTACAAACCCTAGCATGCAACAAAACAGTATGCCAAATGGAATGAATTCTGGTATGCCTAGAAGATTTCCTGATATGTTCCAAAATAACATGTTCGGAAGGCCGGGAGGAATGCAAGAAATGTCAGGAATGCAAGGAATGTCAGGAATGCAAGGACCGTCAGGAATGCAAGGAATGTCAGGAATGCAAGGAATGTCAGGAATGCAAGGAGGAATGCAGGGAATGCCACGCAGTATGCCGGGTATGTCGGGAGGTATGCCTGGTATGTCAGGAGGTATGTCGGGTATGTCCGGAGGTATGCCTGGTATGTCGGGAGGTATGCCGGGAGGTTTTCAAGGTATGCCCAGAGGTATGCCAAATGGTATGTCAGGACGTTTTCAGGGTATGCCAAGAAGGATGCCAGGATTGCAGACAGGACGACCACAACAAGGAGGTATATGATATTTATTGATATTCAAAAACATTGTATTAATTCTTGAGAAGTTGAAATGTAACAAACGATTTATAATATTTATATGCTATATTGATATGAAAACTTCATTAAACGTTGTAGAATATCCTTAATAACTAAGGCATGTTTTGTTTTCAGCTGGATCCGCCCAACAGCCAGATTCAAGTATTCCATCTTTACCAGCCAATATGCCAGTCCCAGGTAAGCGGTTGCTCGTGATTCGTATTAATCGTTTGACCGCCTTACTTTACTTGTGTCCATGTCAAAAAGTATTCTGTTTATTATATTTTTTAAGATGTAAACGCTTAAATACATTTAAACTTCTCAAACTGATTTTGCTAAATTTTAGATTTACCTGGCAGCAATCAATCTCCGTTACCTACATCGCTACCATCACGTATGTATTACAATAGATATGATGAAATGTATACTTCTGTTTTATTATTGAATATATCGCTATTATACAGGATCCATAAACTGGCTTTGGTTTCATAAACATTAGCAGCAATTTCGATTTCGTTTTCACAAGTCAATAACGGTATGCTATTCATTGAAATCGTAAGCACTAATAACGTGCTTTGTACTTTTCAAAAACTGTAATATATAATTTTCATTCAACATGTTGGACAAAAGTTATTTGACGATTAACATTTATTGATACAGCAAGTACTCCTGCACCAGCGGCTTCTATACCTTCTCTCGGTGACCGTTCCAGACCAATACCATCTTTTCAAGGTCAGTTATTAATACCATTACCTTTATTTCAACGTTATCCATAACTGTCATCTAAAGATATCATTTTTATATTTAATTCATAAGAATTCATTTTTAGATATGTTCTATTTGTAAGTCATCCTTTCATTTGCTCACTTTGTTTTGCTTTCTTCATTAAGACACTGAATTTAAAAAACAAACGATGTTTTTTTTTGTATTTCGAGTGATTATTTTACGTAACGAGGTTGTTGACTCAGCTGGTGGACTATCAGCTCCAAAAGTTGATCGAAACCTTGGAACTGAAATTAATTTTGGCGTGGTTAACATGCAATACTTTTCTGACAATAAATAATCTAATATATAAATTGGTTACACAGTTCAGAGTGTATAGGCACCTTTTCCTGTACTTTTGAGACTGTTTTCGATTTTTAAATCTTTAGAACCTCTGACGAGTCCTCAGGAGACGAAGTGGCCATAGGGTGCACTCGATTTTTAAATCTTTAGAACCTCTGACGAGTCCTCAGGAGACGAAGTGGCCATAGGGTGCAATCGATATTTAAATCTTTAGAACCTCTGACGAGTCCTCAGGAGACGAAGTGGCCATAGGGTACACTCGATTTGTAAATCTTTAGAACCTCTGACGAGTCCCCCAGGAGACGAAGTGGCCATAGGGTGCAATCGATATTTACGCTGTTCGGGTTTCTGCATTGAACAAATTATATGTAAACGACTAACAACAGCTCATGCGATAATTGCTTGTTGTTATAGGGATACAGCCGTTCCCCGGACCGTTCCCCGGGTTCCCCGGAGCATTACCTCCAATTACAGGTAAAGATATCGTAGAAAGCTACACCTGTCACATCCATACATATGCAATAGCCGTTCCTTGAAAGACAATATAAAAACTTTTTTAATAATATATATTTTACAAATTTATTTTCTTAATGCATCTGCAAGTAAATATCTAAAAAAAAAATATACGAGCGGGACTAGCTTAATGGCTTAACACTTCGCTTTTTTCATGCTGGTGATCCAGATTTAATCTTTTAAGTCGTCGTGGGATGGATTTTTATAGAAAGTATTTTTTTCCTACTGTCACTTTAATAGCAAAGATAGTAAAACCTTTTCTGGATGGGATCTACAGTGCTGTAACATTTAAGTGTGGTGGTTAACCGTAAAACGTGACTGTAACACGCGTGTCCAGTAAATGCGTACGCTCGTACGTACAGCTGTTTAGCCAAGTGGACTAGGATTTATAGTAACTGTCTGATAAGGCAGCTGCTGTTGAAACCTCAAATTTTAAGTTATATTTATTGCATAAATTTGGTATTTATTTTCTGTTAACGCCTAGGGTATCATGTTCTAACTAAAAAGGTCGTTATTTCCAATGTATAATGATATAAAATTCTTAAGTCGTTTATTTAAACTAACATATGTAATGATTTAAAGTATTCATAAGATGACTCTTTAATTGATATCTTCTCCCAAATGTCATTCAATGACACGAGAACATCCTAACATTCCTTCCCTGCGCAGCTTTGTGAACTTTGAGCATAGAATCGTATCATTCCAGCTGTTGATCCACCTACCATGCCTGGACCAATGGAGTTGCCTGGACCCATGGAGCTGCCTGGACCCATGGAGTTGCCTGGACCCATGGAGTTGCCAGGACCCATGGAGTTGCCAGGACCCATGGAGTTGCCAGGACCCTTCGGATTGCCAGATTCTGGTAACATGCCAGGTCCACTGGAACTGCCTGGGCCGATCGTGTCTCCGGGTCCTGTTAATATGCCTGGGCCCCTTGGACTTCCAGGCCTTGTAGGATTACCAGGCCCTCTTGACCTCTCAGCTCCCCTTGAACTTCCGGGATTTTCAGCACCTTCAAGTCAAGGTCTACCAAACCCGATTTCTTTGCCCGGTAATTGAATTAAACATTTTCTGTTTTACATTTCTTTTTTCATTTTTCATGATTCATTTTGTTCACAGTGTACGAAAATGTGTTTTTCAATCATTTGTTACCTGATGGGGAACGAGGTAACTTAAAGCAGTTGCTCGAATGCTAATAATGTGAACCCACATTCAATCATATTGTTATTACGATGAGCGATTGCTTCTTTACAAAAGTATGAACAGCCCTTTCGTATTTTCTTATGTTTGTACATTTGATCTGTTCAGCATGGTAATCTTATGTAGCAAACAAGGAAGTAAATTGATTCATCTATTAATTTCATAATACTGAAATATTTAATTAAGATATTATTTTAATTCACTTTTGTCATTCTTAATCTTATAAACAGTATTTTAAAGTCAAAGAAATACCGTTTTCTTAGTTAAGTGATCTCCATTTATTTGTTATGAAACAGCTGGAAAACCAGAAAATAAATCCACCTTACCGGGCACAGGTATGATCGTGTAGACTGGGTACTGTCAATGTTCAAATATATAGTACTATTATACACGTAACTAGATCTTTTTCATCCAAATACATTTTATATGAAATTCACTGCTCTTATGTTCCTTTACCTTTAACATAACTGAGTATAGCTTCTATTTGATGGTGTTAGAGTCTTTGTATGGAGATACCCATTTACACGTTGATTGCGTATCGAAACTGATCAGTGCAGCAACACTCGCTTATATATCGGTTAGGTGACGCCTACTTATACGTTGCTAGGCTACCGTGAGGTGATCATGTATTGACAACTGTTTCCAAGTTCCTTGTCGAATGTTCAGTTACACCTGCTAATAGTTTGCTTGACCAACGTCAAGTTGTCATATGCATATGCCTGTTTATACGCTTCTGACTAGCGTAGCTTATGTACATGATGCCTGTTGATACGCTTCTGACTAGTGTAGCTTATGTACATGATGCCTGTTGATACGCTTCTGTCTAGTGTAGCTTATGTACATGATGCCTGTTGATACGC
>JAUMHH010024448.1:0-11904 GCA_032359455.1 Chlamys rubida | reverse complement strand
ATAGGTGTGTATCAACTGGTTATAAAACATAGGTGTGTATCAACTGGTTATAAAACATAGGTGTGTATCAACTGGTTATAAAACATAGGTGTGTATCAACTGGTTGATTTACATAAAACATAGGTGTGTATCAACTGGTTGAGTTACACCTTCCATCTCTTTGATTAGCTAACATCCTAACTATGGAACGTGGCGGTTTGAAGATTAGTACCCCTTGATTTGCGATCCACAGTTACGGATTCGCAATACAATGCCAAAATAGATGTTTAAATTTTACAAGTGGCTAGCTATACCGAACATTCAAAATTGATAGTGCAACACAATTGAATAAACTTCCTGTTTGACGTGTTGTTTGTAAAAACAAAATAAATGAAACGCTTAACAAAATGTGGTAGAATGAATTTCCAAACTAGTAACCGATTTTTATCTAATTCTTGCTTGTTAATTTTCAAATTTTGAAAAAGTAGAAAACTTGCTAAAGCTCGTTTTATGTAACATTTGGAAATTAATCAACTCAAGAAAGTTACTACTAATAATCAATAATTGCTCGTTTTGAATCTTCATGTACATGGCCTAAATGCCTGCTTTCTGTTCGGAACCACCATTAACTTGTTGGAAAAGATTGGTGATATGATAGTTACTATATAATTTCATTGTTATCTTTTTTTTAATATATAACTGACAACTTCATTGTATGGACTATCGCATACCGATAGCGTTTTTGAATGATTGTAGATTTTCGAGATTAGACAATGATATTTATGGGCAACACAAAACAAAAAGTTCGCATTTCACATACAATGCTATTTGGTTCCAATTTCTAGAAAAATGCAGCGTATAAATTACTTAAATATTTATAACCAAATACGCACGTCACAATATCTGTGTATTGATAAAGCTTTATTTACTAATCATTGCTGTTTATTAATTAGCTTAACCCGTAAAACTATATATTAGCTAGTTGCTTAATGCTAGTTTGTATACACGTTTGCTTCCAGGCCCCCTCCCCGGCCCACTCCCTCCCCCTTCCCCTCCACCTGTGATGCCGTTCCAAGAGATACCTACCTCCAAACAGCTCGGCATTGACCAGCCTCTACATCGACCTAAACCAGGCTCAAGTATAAACTTTCTTATTATTTGTCGTCAAAATTCTACATCCTTGCTCTACAATAAATTTACAATTGTAATTTTTTTCAATATGAATTTATTAGAGATTTTGTTCTATTTTAGTCGAATATGTAAAGAGGAGTTAAAACAATTTAAATTAAATGCGCTTAGTGTTAAGTATGAGTTACTCTGTATAATTAAAACTATTTTCATTCAATGATACCTTAATATTTCTGTGTAAAATTTATTGTAACATAGATAATCTGTATGGAAGATTTCTCACGAATGAACCGTCATAAACAGGTTTATCAATCCCAAAACACATAAGTATTCCTGTGATTTTGATGATCTTTGTAAAATAGATTGACAAATCATCCATACTTACGTTCTATTTACATTTGTTTTTAAGATGTTCTGTTATCTTTATTTGATCCAGGAACTGTGTTCAGCGATACAGGCAGTATAGGAATTATACCAACTAATACAGGTAACGTTACCATATAATGGTTAAATTAACTAACCAGTCACTACTTTTAAACCATATTTTTTGTCAGAATTTATGAGTCACACGAATGTTTTACCATATCATGGTGAAAGAGGGGTTTCCAAACGAGTAACTAAATTTATACCATATTATGGTTAGAGAAATGTTCTTAAAACTCATTTATTTTTAAATGGACAGTGATCACCGAAGGTCTTTAAATGTTGAAATTTATAAAATAACCATAATAATTTCCCCATAAATACAAATTATATCCAAAAAGTCTGTTAACACACACACCGATTCGCAAAAAATATAAACTTACATTAACATCTACGTTAGTATGAAATTTCAAAGTATTGTGACATTACATTTTTCACAATCAAAATTCACATAAATCTCATATCAACCAAACATATTTTATCCAATGGCTCAAGAGTGAGAAAACATAGAGTAGTTCGTACGAAGTGTGATTCCCTACAAACATCCTGACAGTGATCATTGACGGAAGGTCTAATTAGATTTCAAAAAAGGAAATATCTACATGTGATTTTTATAAAATACATTCATTTAATGCACCTGTCTTAGCAGAATGTTCTATGGTATCACTTTTAACATAAAATCCCACATTTGATGTTGCCTCATTGTAACAATGACATGTTTGTAGGTAGTATTCCATTTGAGCCTATCCCCGACCCCGCCATAGCCCCACAAGTTCCTGTCCCCCAGGACGTTTTCCACCCAGGTCCCACTGATGTGCTTCAGAATCCTACGGAGGGAATCCCTATCCAAGACGCTCCGATCCCACAGCTTCCCCCACAGGTTGCTACTGACAACAACCAAGGTGGGCTAGACAATTTTATTACGTATTAATAACGTTATTGAAAGAAAATGATTAGTACAACTTGATACAAAGGAAAGTTAGTACATGTAAACATTATGAAACTCTGAATATCATACTACATGTTAAACATGATAAAAAATCAAATTTTATTATCAATTGTTTAAAATTATTGACAAAAATCCCAATAAAAAAGCACACACTCTTTTGAAGAATGCTTCTTTCTAATCAGGGCTTATTTAGCCAGGGCTTATGCTACCAATCTCATTAGTTCCTGCTGTTTATGCAAGAAATAACAGTTATCTTGAAAATAAGTTAATACATACGTAGAACATAGGATTATCTTAAATGACTTTTTTGCTGATATAACGCAATTAAAGAGTAATATATTTTGTTGATATAGTGCAATTAAAGAGTAATATATTTTGTTGATATAGTGCAATTAAAGAGTAATATATTTTGTTGATTTCTATGTCAAAAGTACTTTCAAAACATATATTGATATATTAATTATTCAACTTATTTCAAAGGACAATCCTCTGAACCGTATAAAGAGAACGAATTTTCAAAGAGATTTGTATGTGTTTACCTATTATTCATGACACGCACGGCCACTCACTAAGACTTTACAATAACTTTATTTAAACGTATAATTCATATACGTATTGTATTTAAGTGGACCAGAAATGCATGGTCTTAAAGGTGGTATATTCCCTGATATTTATGAAAATGTTGGGATCTAACACAGGTGGAAAGAAAAAAAAACGAGGCGAGAAAATGATGATGGCCGTTCTTGACCTCACAAATGCTAACAATGAGAACTTAAGCGCAATGATAAAGGCTTTACAAAACCTTGTTAAGAAGCCAGTTCGTGAGTAATAGCCACGTCTGTATCGTGTCGATGTTTGTCCAGGTTACATGATCAAAGTATACACGTGATCAATCACTTGTGTGTTTGTAATGATGACGCCACGTATCATCTTAGTGGAGTTTTACACATAAGTGTTATGTAATATTGCATGTAATAGTATCCTGCCCGTGGCATTGTGTGTCTAGCTGTCCTGGCATGTAATAAATGTTACTTTTCTGACGGGAATTGTGTACTTAACTCTGAGATAGAGCTGATATTGATTTTATTCAATCACATCGCTATAGTGATATATAGAGAATATTGTCATGTTTCATTATCATATACAGCACGTACGATATAATCTACGCCGATTTTCCTATTTTTCCGGTAGTTCTATGATGCAAATATTGAAGTTGGATTATTTTTCAGTAAAAAGGATTAAAAATGATATAAAATTTGATTTAATTTAATTTGAAATTAATAAAACCTTACTTTTGACATCTCTGCTGATAAGCTATAAGCAACATTCTATAGAAGCAATCTTATGTACGATGATGCGATATCGCGCTAAAGCTGACACGCGTTTGTCTATAGTTTACTGCCAAAACAATTAGGATTTATATAAAGAAATCTTATATATGACTTTTCTAAAACAAAGCAAAATACAAATAAAAGTAGATAGAAAATATCGAAAAAATCATTTTTCAATTAACTTAAATGATTAGATTCAAACTTTGCTTATTTGCTCGCTTAGTTCACATGGATGGATAGCAACAGGGAGTGTTTTCCAATGTAGAAAAGGAATGTTGTGATAGGAAAACATACTACAAAATTGTTTTTTGATTCACGCTCTCTGAATCGGATCCAAAACATGATGATATCATTGCTCTTAAATGGACATCTCGAAAACGACAAACATTCTTTTTGTTTCTCTCAGCCGGTTCATACATTCATTCTATCTTTACAAATTATAGCGTTTCCAATAGAAGTTGTAAAAAGTTTTAAACACTTGTTTTACTAACATGATTATATTGTTCAGTATGTAATATTTGAATGTAATAAGTGTTGTTATACGGTATATAGTGTTTAATGTTATCTGGTATATATTAGTATATACTGTTTATAATGTTGTCCGTTTATTGTGCCCGTGACATGTTAAATGTGTATGTGAAACAAGTAAAACAGTTATGGAACGGGTCTGTGTTGCACGTTTAATGTGTCCTCTCACTCACACTTATATTCCATTTTATCATTATCAATGATAAACACATAACACGTTTTCGATGGCTCACTACTCAATGGTTTTTTTTCTCAGTATAAACAACAAATCTACCTCATTTTACTACTTTCGCGCAGAAAATATCTTATAAAAATGAGTTCGAAAATACGTGTGTAATTCCTCTTTGCACTGGACGATGTGTTTTCCATTTTTGTAAATGTAAAGCTATTTACATATTAAATGTAAATTCTACGAGGTTAATAAAACAATTAGATATTAAATAAGTAATAAATATATAAGTAACAAGTGTAATAAACTGTTCGCTTTACAAGTGGAATAGAGAGCATGAGCAAAGTGTTTTCTTTATTTGCTTAATGTCAAGGAAAAACTGCTGAGCATATTTTTCTTTCAAGTTGCAAAACGACTATATATTTACTTTTATGAAATGTTTATGTCTATTATAATTCAATATCAATTTTCAATTGATGAATATCATGTATATTAAAGATTACAAATAATTGACTTATATTGACCATAAAATAGAAAATACAAGGACATTTTACTGTACATATGTATTTAGTGCAAATTCGTAAATAGGATAACTAAGCATTGCAAGTTTTGCTCATCTCGACGTAATTCATGAAAGAGCCTGGTTGCCATTCCTGGAATATATGTATTGTTTATGCTTAACGCCATCTTCATAGATACATATACAATGGCTACTACTCGACTGAGACGATAAAACGTATGTCTGGTATCATTAATAGTTAACTGTTTCTGACGTTTTATTTTAGTTGCCGAGACAGTGGACCCTTTTCCGGGACTAAGTTTCCCGTCCGGTCCAAGTCTACTCGGAAATCCCTCCTTCAAGACAGATATTCCTACTCCTCCAGATACTATCATACAGCTGACAGACATCCCGCGTCCATCTGATGCCATCATTCAAGGTCTACCAGGTAAGCTCTGAGGATACATACCATAACACACTGAAGCTATCCTTACATCTAACTGCCATATGACGAGGCGTCTTTCTGTTGACAAACTGTTACCTTGTCGATTTCATGTGTTATAATAAATGTATTGTCTTTGCCGAATAGAACTTTTCTTTGCAATGCAATGTTTTGTCTAGTTGATATTATAAAAAAAACCATATTTTTGCGGTTTATTGAATTTCCTCACAAGCAACAATTGAACCGAGAAGTAACATAATATTATATGTTATCTCATCTACAAACGTTCAGAGTTTGTCCCGTTACGTTGAATTACCTTTGTGTTTTTACTTTACTGAGGGGTTATTATACATTGTATCTTCTTTTTTTATGTGATAAGTTTGTTTCGGGCGATAAATACGCCTTTCTCAAATAAAATCATCGTAAATTAGATCACTATCATAACCCGCCAGGTAATTATTCCTGTGGGAATCGATCACTTCGATGGCCATCTATTTGTTGACTGATCCCGCGCATCACTTTGCACAGCAGTTATTTCAAACACAATGCTTCCATGAAATGGGCGCAACTCTTTCGTAAACTTTTGCGTGGGCTTATATTCGGTCAGTGTTTTACCGTAAACGGGAAAATGCGTAAAAACATGAGATACCTGAACAAATGTGGTAAACAAATAAACAAAAACATATTGCAATGATTACCATTTAGACAGTATGCAGACTTGTTCTTGTTTATTTTACAAGATAGGCATCTCAAATGGAAATTGGGATTATTTAAAATCAAAACAATCTACAACATTTTGTGCTTGTTGTTTTCACTTCAAAGCGGAAATTACGTTTCGTAAAACAAATATTCCTAAAAATTCTTGACCAAGAAGAATAGCATTGTCATGTAGCATCACTATTTTCGTTTCGAGATGCAATTGACATCTGTATCAATGTACGTGATATATAATGACGATCTTCCTTCAGTTTTCAGCAGATGAGTTTGCTCAACCGCTAGTTTTTTAAAGCTAAAGCGAGTATTTGTGCTAGGTAAGTAAAGACACTCTTACGTAATATATGCAAGTGTTTCTTAGGAAAAGGGGGTCAATTAGGTGCCACATTTAATATATTCAATATCAATAAATGTTCAGTAAGGGGAGCATTATTATATACACTGGATTGAAAGTAAACCAATCTTTTTTTTCTCTCTGAATTTTACTTGACGGATTCGGATTTTCAATCATATTGTTTACTCTCATAATGTGGTCGTTTATTATCCTCAATGTATTTCACTTTCGAAATGGTCTTAATGTCGGAAGACACGAAAACTATCACACAAATAAACATAGGGATCCATGGGAGCACAATATATGAAAAGGATAATAAATTGTTTTATATCTTTTTCATTTATACGTTTTGAAGAAAGTATGCATTTCGGTTAATATTCAAAGATATAATTGAACCAAATTATCACATCTTTTCTTTTTTCTTTTTTTTTTAATTTTGTGAACATTATTTCTACCACTCTTCCGTTTATTTTGTTATTACGTATTGAATATTCATAAATGAAGTTATGTTAAGCTTTCTTTTCTATCACCACCATTGAAAAACATTTCATCTTCTTCAGAAAGTTAAGAAAGTCAAAAGACTCTGTGCTGTATTTTAAAGTGTCGCGTTGATTGCCCATAGTTACCCTATTTCAGGGGTGATAGAGTCCTCTCAAAATCTCGATCTAATAATCTTATCAACTGCAGTTTGTACTGTATGCTTTAGTTCCACAGTATAAGGTCAAAATTTACCCCATGGCACTTGTCTTGCAAAAATGAATCAACTTATAGTACATCGTTTAAAAAATATATTACTGAGGTTAATTATTTTTCGAAAGAGGACTATTTGTAAACCTTATATGAAACGTTTACCGATCCAAATTTGTGGAAATTGATGTGTTGTCTTTTTATTTGATATCGACTTTGAGGTGGTTTTGTCTTATCTATAATTTTATATTGTATAGGTGTGCTGAAGACCGTATGACGTCCTTCTGTCCACTTCGTGACTTGTCGTGATCCCTCTAGATAATACTGGAATGGACATTTACTGCTAACTGAATTTGATGTTGATGAAGTGTAATCAATTTGTACTGATTATTTCAGTTTGATTATGTCTCCTTACTTTTGTTTGTTTATACAAGCTTGATTTATTGAATAAATTATTATTCTCAGTTACATGACCTTTTTTCGTATCCTTGTATAAAATAAGGAACGTTTGAAACTTTAATATTTTGTTTAAATCTCTGACCCCAGCCTAGAAAAACAAGCGAATACCGAGGTGTCAACAAAACCATAATTCGAACTCAAAATCAATTAAACTTAATCAATTAAACTTAATCAATTTAATCAATTAAACTTAATCAATTAAACTTAATCAAAACATGCACAAAGGAAATATGTACATGGAGAGACCCTTAAAAATTACGAGGAGAATAGGACTAGCTGTTCCGAAAGGGTAAGCTTAAAATAGTTGGAGCATAATAAAATGATGACATTAAAAACGTATCTACCAAAATGTCCTGATTATCAACTCCTAGGTCATCCATGAAATCGTTTTGGTAAAAGTAAGAGTGTAACCCGTTTATTGACAAGATTGGTTAAAATTTGAGTGTTGTGGTTGAAGAGTTTCGCCATTTTATTTTAACTCCTCATTATCAATGTTTATCCGTATACTATACTGATAGGGATAAGAAGTTAAATATCATCAGCGATAACATGTTGTTTGAAAAATAATCGCAAAATCTCGTTTTATATATGAAGTTTAAAAATGAATAAATACAAATTAGATATACACGAACCTCTGTATCACAATCTTTCAGACAAGGCTAACATATATAAACAACTCATTGAAGTTGTAATAAATCAGAGGTTGTCAAAACATGCTAACCACAGATTGTCAGACAAGGCTAATATTATAACAACCTTTGACATATGGTCTCTTTTGAACATTGTGAGGCGTACCTAATATTAAAACACCCTATTACAGAACTTCTGAGGAAGCCATTATATTAGCATTTTACAGATTGTCGTACGATTCTAACCACATAATTTCAGATAGGGTTGATATTATAACAAATAATTTAATGTCAGATGGGGCTGATGTTATAACAACATATAACGTAATGTCGGAAGGGGCTGATGTTATAACATATAACTTTATGTCAGAAGGGGCTGATGTTATAACATTTAACTTTATGTCAGAAGGAGCTGATGTTATAACATTTAACTTTATGTCAGAAGGAGCTGATGTTATAACATATAACTTTATGTCAGATGGGGATGATGTTATAAAATATAACGTAATGTCAGAAGGGGCTGATGTTATAACAGATGATGTTATGTTAGATATGGATGATGTTATAACATATAACTTTATGTCAGAAGGGGCTGATGTTATAACATAAAATGTAATGTCAGAAGGGGATGATGTTATAACAGATGATGTTATGTCAGATGGGGATGATGTTATAACATATATTACTTTATGTCAGAAGGGGCTGATGTTATAACATATTATGTAATGTTAGAAGGGGCTGATGTTATAACAGATGATGTTATGTCAGAAGGGGATGATGTGATAACATATAAATTTAGGTCAGATTTAGTTGATGTTATATAGGAATTGAATGGATTTTTTCATGTACATTGCGCCAATGAATAGCAGTAGCTGATCTACATATCTTCTGGGTGCGCTAACGCGCTCCACAGGATATGTAGATCAGCTACTGCTATTCATTGGCGCAATGTACATGAAAACAAATCCATTCAATTTATTTATTTACGTTACGATGAACTACAATAAAAAAGGTACCACACTTTTTTCTAAATTGAATATTTTTAATAGAAGTATCGGTCAGAAAACCATAAAAAAGAACATCCAGAACTCCAGCCTACACACAAACTTCAAATGTTCGACTTCCGCCGATCAGCTGATTTTGTTGAAACGAAAATGTATATCTAGAATCTAAAGTTCTCTGAGTTTAATGTGCAAGTTGATGTCACGGGGATTACCCAGCCGGACGTTTGGGTGTTAGAAAGTTCGTGACCACGAGGAACCGATTGCGAGTCGGAAGTCAGTATTAAATATGACAATTTTATGATTTTTTTTTTTTAATTAGAAATATTTATTATTATTTCTCGCAACTACGTTATCTCGGAGAAGGGGAGCTAACTCTTCTCAGAAATATTACTATCCGTAGTAATATGAAGTTGTCATTGTGTGTGAAATCAGCTGACTGGTTGCACGAGAATCGTTGTATTCATAGTGTATTCATGGTCGAATGGCAGTGTTTCTCCAGACACGCCGTAAAGACATGTTATGGCATCAGATTTGAAACCATTGAGTTTTGGTACTAATCCTGGAGACCTCTCAGACATAATTATGGTTAGAATAGTTATCACATAAATAAATAGCTTTAATCTTATGGTACATTTGTTACAATTCATTCGGAAGTTTCGGTTAAACGGGACCGACTTATTTGTCTAATAAAAAAAAATCCAGGCAATATAATTGTTTAACTGTTTAGTCATTTGCCTTTTAAGCCATACAAATACCCCCCTGACATAAAGTAGTACAATGTATTTATTTTTCACTGTGCCTTAATCAGTTATATTTCATCAAATAGGGTGAACAATTTGATAGTTTAACTGTAGAATGAATCTCCCTGAAAAATGTCAAAAGAATTCCTCAACTCAATTACATGTGACTATTAAATGCAATCAGGAAGTGCAGCATGACATTCCCCTAATTATGTTATAGCAGCAATGCTATTCAAACACATCAGGTTTGAAATATTAATGGATCTTGATACTAAAAAATAATGACGTCATTAAAACTTAATTTAAGTGGCTGTCCATACTTTAAATTTCAGTGAGTGTTCATACTTAACATCTAAATGATTATTTTTATTTTCAAAAATTAATCATTGTAAATATTTTAATCTTTAAGGAAGTTTATACTTAAAATGTTAACGGCTGATCATGCTTTAAACTATAGGTCTCCAACTCACAACATCTGGAAAGTATGAACATCAGAGCGAAAAATAGCTGGAGTATTGTCGCTTGACCGAACAGAACACACTTGACAAACAATGTCGATTTCTTCAATTCTTGCACTCTCAGATCGTTTCTACACCCTGAGACAAGTTGCTTGGAGAAATCATGTGAAACAAAATAAGAAATGCTGAAGGATAACAGAAACAGTATGGGGTCGGTTTATAACGCGCTCTTTGTGTAGTTGCGTCAAGTTGTTGTGTCTTCCTCGAAGATTATCTGCCAAAACCTGCCAGATACATTGTACTATCCATGTGGCCAGGTAATTATGACCCACCAACCCACACACGGCGTCATAATTACGTCATAGCGTACAGAAGGAAAGCATCTAACGCCGCCGACGTTTGGTAGAATTGCTTTATTATTTGTATATATGTTAACAAAAAAATAATGATCATAATAAACGCAAACAAAATAAAAAGATCACATATTAATGTTTTATATGTAAGTTATGCTAATGATTTTTAGTCATCGCTCTTTCGTCTTGTAATGATATTTTCTTTATATCATTTTCCATGTATTTAACGAACTCGTTTGATGTTAAATATCATTGCATTATGTGTAGGAAATGCGAGTTATTGTAAAATATTGGCATTAAGGAGATACATTCCCTTGTGGGTTTTAATATGCCTTTCACGTTCTATCGCTTTTCTGTCATTGCACTTTGGATAACAAGAACATCTTTTAAGCATATACATGTGTACCTTGTAGTTTTCAAAATGACGCTAAATTGTTATCAATATATGATCACTTGTATGAAATACACGAAAAAAGTCATACAATTTTAACCATAAATAGAAAAGCCGAGGAACATTAATTGTAGAAGAGATTAGATGAACTACAGAAAAGATAGACGTATAAAACAAGGTCGCAATGGGCGATGAGAGGTCAATTTTGTGTACCTGGATTATCATCAGTGTCGTCGTAGCAGATCGCACAAAATGAGAAAATAATCCACTTGCATCCATAATCGTCACTAATCAAATGACTCGCACGTGGTTTCTTGGTGTTAGTTTAGACTAAGGTAATAAGTCTGGCTCCCACCACCTTTTAACGAAGGCACGACGTTGGGGCACCGATGAAATTACGTCGAGGGAACGAGAACACGACGAAATCAACCGTCCGTTGTGTTGTTGATAATACGAATTATGTACCGTTCTGCTGTCTATTAACAGTGACGGCGGGGGGAACGAGACGTGGGACAAGGAAGCGGCGGCGAGGGGACGGGGTACAACACGAGTGACAAAGAAACGACGGCGAAGGGACGGGGTACAACACGGGTGACAAAGAAACGATGGCGAGGGGACAGGGTACAACACGGGTGACAAAGAAACGTCTGCGAGGGGACGGGGTACAACACGGGTGACAAAGAAAGG
>JAUMHH010024437.1:0-10578 GCA_032359455.1 Chlamys rubida | reverse complement strand
CGCCAAATTTTAACTTTCATTTTTTTGGTCAAAACGCCAAATATTATGCCCGCCAAAATTTCCCGCTATACGGTATGAGTTATACAGGTTTGAAACAGTTAACATTGACGTAAATTACCCATCTAGAAACTCAGAAAGGTAATTTAAGTCAATATTACCTTTTTTATCCTTATTCACGAATTCACTTATTTGCAACAAAAAAACAACTGATTTCATTGGTCAATAACTCGGCTGTAATATTCTCGAAAGGTTCGGTGACTTCAGTTGTTGATGTTACTCTGTAATTAATGACTGTGCCTAAATATTCAAAGTTTGATATGATCAACAATAGGTTAATGCAAACCTTCTGTCTACTACTTTCTTCCAAACATATTCAAATACAACTTAATTCAGGGATCCAGAACGATCGTTCATAGACAAGAGGTACCAAAATATTTGTTATTCTTTTTCTTCAGATTTCGCCCAAAAAAATTGCATTGACGTCTTATAGGTGGTAATCAGGCTTTGAATTAATCATATCTCAACGAAGCATCGTTTTGTGTTGCTCAACGTAAGCACCTTTGTACTCTTCATCATTTTATATGCCGGCAAGGTTATCAGATACGCTTCCATCAGATAGCTTTCACATGTCACGGTTCCTTCGTTTACGCCGTTATATCTATTGTTGTGAGAGGAAGTCTGTGAGATAAAATGTTCAGACTTTTGCGTCCTTGCGACATACAACAGTTTGGGTCATATACGGATGCTGTCAACACTTGATTGGTCCACTCAAAGGTCATTTTAGATTGTCATTTCACTTAAATGCCATAACCTGAACACGGCAGTATGATACTGAACCCAATCACATAATAATAAAAACGGGCTAACCAGGGGTGTCTGGGGAGACACCGCAAAAATGATAGAGAAGTTATCAGAAAAAGAAAATAAGGTTACTGATATTGCAATGAAGGCACCAAATCAATTTTAGCTCTCTTATAACCCTAAAGCAAAGATCATAGAAAAAATATCCGACTCTGCAGGAGCGTTCACATTAGATGCATCCTACTTATATTTAGAGGAATACATTGGATTTGTCCTTTTCCAGAACCTGCAAAGGATTATTGAGCGATAAAGAACTTCCATGAAAAACATGACTTTGAAATTATTTTAGAAATTTTATTTATTTCCTGTATCGGATCTATGAGTAAACCTACGATCATACATTTAGTACAAACGAATATCTGAAGCTCATTGGAGTAATGTTTAAACGACTCATTCGCTTAAAAAATAGGGTAAACATCAAGATCCTGAAGAATATGCTTGTAATCAATATGGTTTCATAACATCATACATGCTAGGAATATGCATATCAATCCCAACCTTTAGTGGTTTATGTCAGTTCATGATAATTTTAAAAAGCTCTTTACCAAATTAATGCGGAACCAGCCATTTTAGGAGGAACAAGGTCATCTTTTCAATGATTATGATTTTCATCAAGCGACAAAAATCAATCTAAAACCATTCCAGTGTTTCCGTCAATGCTTTAATTTGTCGTCACGCTATGATTGGTCCCCAATAAATCGTACAGTAACGCAGAACCGACCGAACAGTTTCCTGTTAAAAAACCATTGACATGTCACAAGTAGTACTGATACACGTATACACTAATTTTATCGCAAATAACATCTAAATGAATTTTGAATGTCAAAAACACTGATTGTAATTAAGCAATGAATGTTTTAGCAAATGTTGTTATGGTCCTATAACACACATTGATATTGATGACAAATTTGATAATGCCCTTATATGACCATAACAATATTTGGTAAAATATTCATTACTTATATTTACATTTTGATAGAGTAGTTATGCTTTATTTAGTTATTTCGAACAGTTTTTGAAAAGCAAATTTAAGTGTTGACAACAATGAAATCGATGACGTCACAATAGAGATAGATGACGTCACTATAGCAAATGTTGTTATGGTCTCATAACAACATTTGCCTTCTCAATGCATTGCAATGGAAGGTTGCAGAACAAATGTACATATTCGGTTTTGGGACTTGTATATTTGTAGTGCATTGACGCAACACCTGTATGTATGTGTGTACACGTTGATGCAAGAATCAGGTAAAAGATTTGGTCTGCGATTTTGCACTATAATTAGTTATAATGTTAGGCCCAATCCCATGTATCAGTGCGCGCCTTTGGCCAGGGCCATAAACCTCCATTCCCCCACTTCTCCATGGTACCTGTAATTGTCGTTGTAATCCAACCCGGTCTTGCTATACATGGCAGACGAGAAAAATCATTGGTCACACTAAAGTATTATGTATTATATGCACCTTTATGCTAGGGAAGTTTTCAACACCGGACACAGCGTTTAATCATATGTCCGGTGTCTACTCATGTATACACTGTCACAAAGGCAAAATAATTGATAACATGCTTCAATACACAGATTCCTTTGCACGGAAAAGGAAGTATATAATTGAAGACATTTGCGTATGTTTGTTTCAATTCAAAGATCTCGGTAATTGACCAGGCTTCAAAGCGTGTGTGATTTGCGATGACGAAATGAAACATGCATGCTGCAGGATTGAATTACGCACCTGAAACTGGCACATGCAAGTACATGTATCGTGATTATAATTAAAGTAACTAATGTTACAGTAGAGCCGCACTTTGTTAAAATCCAGTTAGATGGCGACGATAACATCGCCGTGCACTTTATTTAGCTGAAAGTGCTCATGGTCTTCCTATGTTGGCGACAAAGGAGAATTCCCTCCAGGTACAGACGGCAGTGCAGCCAGATATTATCCCGAGAACTGAGAGCAGTATCTATCGACCCAGTACTCACACTGGTAACTTTGAACTTAATTAAACAGGATAACGATATGTTTGAAACAAAGTTAATGAAGTTATAGTGTGTAAGGGAAGTACATTGCATTTTCAGTATTTTCACAAAAATTGATTGTTCTCTTCGGTTATTTAATTAACACGTCTCATTGCCAACTATTTTTTTTCTTCTTGAACATTTTCACAATTATCACAGTTATCACAATTAGCAGAATCGTACTCATTCGTCAACACATTCCTGTGGACTTTATTTAAGTGAACACCAGGGATTTGGTGGATGTGAATAGCAAGATTACAGTTTATTGTCCCTGAATGGCGTACATTTTCTTCGACAAATGTATGCCGACAGATATAGTTTGTCTATAAGGAACAATACAATTACTATTTCGCACGTGTTCAATTTGGAACTATTGTGTTACACAAATGCAAATAAAATCCATCTTTTACTTTTGGGGGTCGTCTTAGCGGTTTTTTTTAATCGACCACCTTGAAAAAAAACAAAATCGAAGGAAACTAGAAATGTTCTAAAAGCTTTATCACGAAATCACATGACCTAACTGCTTTAATTTACCAATACGAATCGCAATACGGTACAATACTTGCTCCTCAAAACCCAAATCCGATTTGCTCGGTCCACATGGTGTAATGACATACTAGTAAGTGTACCATTTCTAAGGTTCTATCAGCATAATGTTTTGATTGGCTTGTTAAAATAGCTCGATAAAAGGAGCTATATCATCGGAACATAACATCTATTCGTGCAACTAGGACATGTCTAGTGCTATTGCTAATATGCAGGAATAAATACACAAATTTATAATAAATATTTCTACACTAACACAGTCTCTACATTTTATCTGTAGGTATCGATTTATCCCGAATCTTATTTGACTGAACAACTGTTATCTCTCTAGATCCTGATTTTCTTTTGCTGGCCACAATGATTAGCTTTGTATGCATTAACCAATGTCACAGGCAGCTTAAGCTATGCCTGGACCACATGGTTTCCGGCCCGATTCCTTTTTGTGTCGGTATTTTATTATATATAGAACGCTGCTTCCGCCTTCTAGATATTATCGATACCTAATTAAAGTACCGTGAATTCATTCATCAGTTAACATGCGCATGCATACGCATGTGATAACAAACCCTTTGTTTTCGTTTGTAAATTTTGTCAAACGACAAATTTCAAAAGGTCAAAAGGAAGAAAAGTCAGTCACAAAGTAATTTTCATGTTGATGCTCTTCCCGCTGGCTAAAACCAATTGGTATGTGTGCCAGGAAAACGCGATCTGTTGTATGATATATGACCTTCTGTCGTCTCACCTCCGCAAAAAGTCAATAATATGTTTTATGTTATTCTCGCTGTGTCCCCGTGGACACCCGCCTTTCGTGACATCCTGTTATTGGTGTCAATCTGTCTTTGAGGCAAGGTAAGCTTACATACATAATTGTTCTATATCAAGTATATCCACCTACGTCTTCTTTCATTTGTCGTCGCATTCTTTATGTGAAGAATCCGATGGTAAATACAAAAATGATATAAAATGCATAGTAATAACAGGTTTTATTTTCGTGTATTTCGTTTCGTTAGTTCTTCGTTTACATTTACCTTGTTCATTACACACGTGGGTTTCATGCATACATGTAGGTCATTGACGTGTTAGATTTTTATTGCTGATCAATAAATACGAATATAGTATCACAGCTTACATCAGATTAATAGCGAATGCGTAAAAATTAGGAGATAATTTGTCAATAAAATGCTTTCGCCTAATGCACATGCTGTCAGTCTGAGATCTCACACAGGTAAATAATACATTAAAATACAAAGGCATCAATAGATATATTGATTTCCGAGGTTCACAGAGCGCTATATCAATGGGTTTTGATACACGTCCTTCTATTACAAAATGTAACACTTTTTATTAGATTTACTTGGAGATACATGTATAAAGATCACCAAGAATCAGTTTTAAATAACATTTAAATAACTTATGTATCACGTATGATAGTGTGAAAATCTGAAGCAAACATACTTTTAAATCTGAAAAATAGCTCGACATAAAACGCCTTCATCCATTTTGTCCATGAATTAATCATTTTCAGAATATCAGTTCCACGAGAGTGCTTCTCTGTGAAGCCGGACCGAGTTAAAACAATACATGTAAGATAATTCATGTTTAAAAATGTATAAAGGTCTGTAAAGGTTCAGTGCTAGTGTCTTTCTAGTAGTTTTGCCAATATAGTCAACACAGAAATAGTTACTTATCTGTGTCTACTTACATCAACAGTGCTTCCAGTTTTGAAAATGGTTGTAACCTTTGCTGCTTTATATTCAAAATTTATTTTGCTTAAGCGAAAAAAAAGCCCAATATCTCATAAAATCTAACCATGCTGATAAAGAATCGGTGCAGCTCCACCTAACGTCAAACAAGTGATACATGGTATTTTATTCCGGATTATAAAAGTTGTATCGATCACAGATTTTCAGCCGTTAAAATCCGGAAAATCATCTATCTAGTGGTAGTTCGAGCACGGAAGCTTACGAGAGAAAACATGATTTTATTTCAAGTGGCATTAACCAGCTTCCTGCCTGGGGGGGACACGAGATATTACAACAAAGCCCTGTCAAAGATTTGTAAAGTTTCA
Source organism: Chlamys rubida (assembly GCA_032359455.1). NCBI lineage: Eukaryota > Metazoa > Mollusca > Bivalvia > Pectinida > Pectinidae > Chlamys > Chlamys rubida. The sequence goes on along the minus strand of JAUMHH010024437.1, from coordinate 5,089 downwards.
TTATGATAAATTGATGTGTTGTTCAGTTAAACAAAAAGCTACTTAATGCTTAAAACAATGACAGTCAATACATTAGTTTCAAATTGTACTCATCACCAAATCTCAGATGAATTTGATCTCATTTCTATATCACCTTTCTGGTTGCTGACGAGCCCTATGATGTGGTGTAGGACAAATTTGATTGATCGATCATCTTGGTATCCGTGTATCTTTGATGTATCCTAATATTACTTAATCTCTTTTGCGTTTTGTTTGTTATTATAATTATCCATTTGTTATGTTAGCGAGTAAGAAAGATCTTCAAGATCTGTGTTAAAGCGAGTGGTTATATAAAAATATATAGGGGTGGCAACGGAACTCTAAACCTGACTTAGTAGTATAGTTCTTCTACAAATGTATTCATCAACATAGTGCTATACAGGAAACAATGTTTTTAACTCTAACATATTAAATCTTTTAAGTGCTAGACTGGATTACGTCTCTACAATTTTGATTTAACACAAAACGCAAACATCCTTTTTTTCAAACTAGGGGGAGTTCAGCTAGGAGCAGAATGCAGCTTAACAAAACTTAACAAAAACGTAGGGGCTAGTACCCTAGTACATAACAGAATCGACCAGACTCCCTTCCTTTGATATGCATTGTGAAGGCGAATACTTAAACACGAGAGATATAACAGAATGTACGTTCAATTTCAAAGGAAATTTAAAAACCGATATTTTCGGGTATTGTTTTGCAATCTTACATCCAGCCAACTACAAAGCAGTTCCTTTATCAGCCGTCATTTGTTGTTGTTTGCACAGGATTTCCACATTCGCAACATATTCTTGAATGTCTTTTTGTAAGTTAGACATCAATATATAACAGGGTTGGAGAAAAGCTCTGAAGGGTAAGTTGGCTTCGGAACACATAGTCTATTCCTAGAAATGTCATACATATAAATAGCTCGCCGAAATGTCAATCTTACACTACATTTATAGCATCCACTATTCAAGGTTCCATCAAAATTTGTACATTCACAAACAACCAACTGTTAGGTTCCAAAGCCCCTTACTGATTTAATGCAAGTGACTAAGATGCAATGTGCCTGTGTTCTTTATTTAAAATCAAATGTACTACATTGCATATTTAATTATTCGAAGTTGGTTTCGATATCTTTGACAACATAATATGATTGATTTGTCACTAAGGTTTCATAACCAAGTCCTCAAGTTGCATTCAACGTCTCTATTTAATAACATAGTGAATGAAAAACCTGAAAATAATGTTTTGAATAACATCGTCAATTGCAACCTCATAAAGTCGTCACAAAGCAACCGATGATGGCGTTGCTTTGACTGGTACTAGTGCAGTTGAACTTATTACTATAGACTGTTGGAGTGCAAACGCGCACAGGTAAACACGCATTTTTAACACATTATTTTGTAAATTTTTCTAAGAATGAGTATTTAAATGCAATTAAATGAAAGAAATCGATTTTAAACAAAGATAATTTTGTACAGATATTTGTATTCAACATTGTGATAGGAGAAATCGTTATTAAGCAATTATTATATGTATATATTATAGGCGGGAGCCATAAGTGGGATCCCGGATGGTACGCTGAATTTTTTTCTAGCGGCCCATGATGGAAGTACCTTATCACAAAATACAAATGGATGTTGTGGACACTGTTTATGGCATTCAAAGAAGATGAAGATGCTTACTTTCATTATAAAAATTCATTCTTAAAAAGTCATCAGTGTACTGGGTAACACCTCTTTAAAATGTGTAAAATGATTTTATAAATGTTATTAGCAATATAACTTTATAATTACCATGTATGCGATAGGGAAATTTATAGCACTGGTCGACATTAGGTTATGGTCTATTAGGCAAAAATATTTCATCGGACAGAGTTTGTTACCATTTGTTTAAGTTAGGAAAATACAAAGACGGCGGCCATGGATGGGGTGTGTTTACACATGGCCCATTCACTATTTTACAAACATGAACGACAAGACGTTTTGAATTACACAATGGGATATTTGTTGTATGGTTTATATTGAAAAGACATTATTGTTTAAGTATAGCTAAGTACACCAGAGTCTACCCTTCTGATTTTGCTACTTGAACTGACATTGTGACGAAATCAAGACTACGGAAAACTTCATGAAATGTTGTACTTCTCAAACGCTATCTATAAAAACCTCATAGGAAAACAAATTAATGTGCTGTTAGTTATTTTCTGAGAATACAATACTCAATACTTTGTTCTTGTCAAAGTAATTATGTGTGTCCTTGCCTCAACACGTACAAGTCAAAAGACTTTTTACGGGTCCGCTTTTAATCGAAACAAGTGGCATAGAAGCTCCTGTTGATGGTTCCCGGACTACATGTAGCTTCGCTTATGAAATTTAATCCGAGTTAATAAAGATGAACTGAAAACTGTTTCCTGGGAAAGCTTAATCAAATAATACTATCCTGACAGGGAACACATTGGTTTAATTTGTTTGTCGCCGGAATCAGGCACATTTCGAAAAATGTATTTAACAGTATTATTATGAAAAATAAGCCAATCAAGATCTTTGAATGTTAAAACATTCAAAGACGGTGTCCTTGGCAGGATGTGAAAATTGATTTAAAAATGAAAGAAAAACAGCTACCTTCAAAAGTTCTACCGCTGCCATAGATAATGGTAGAATGACGTCGATGGTTTCCCTTCAGAAGGTTCTATGAAGGTCGAAAACAAAGGTCGAAAACAAACCGATCGTCCTGTTTCATACAAAGCTTTTGTAGACTACAAACATCATATAGGGTTATTTGACGATGGTACCGTATTTTTTTCATTTCGGAATCTTCCTTTGAATGTATATTTGTCTACATTTTTAAAGCACATTTAATACCAATATAACCTTGAGTATTGTGGGTTTTTTTTCTCTCGACAAATGAGGAAACGATGAATAATTCACCCAGTCATTAATGTCAAAATGTATTCCTCCCACATATATCAATGAAAATCAATTTCCAAAGTCGGAACAGTGCCGTCACCTAGGAGAATACAATAAGTGGTTTTCCCTTTGAGGGCAAGAACAATGCTATCACCTTGGAATGTACATAAAGTGGTGGCCCTGGAGGGCACCATTGACATACAGTCACGGTCTAATAAACCCGAGCAGTTCCGCAATGATGAATGGAACAGCTCTACAATGATAAATGTAATTATAATATCTGTGTCTGTGTCAATTATATATAATAACATTGTAGCTGGGGAAAGGTTAGTTCGTTTACACTCTTTAATCAAGTCTTTGTGGTACTCACACAGCAGAACGATCATGACATATTTTGTGTGTATACTGTATACAACCAAATCGTTCATTAGGTCCAGGGATTTGAAAACTGAGCCATGTCATCCTAAAATTACTAGTGTTAAGTATCCAGGTTATCTGAATTCAAGCTCATCTATTCATTTTGTTTACCGGACCATATCGCCCTGTGTAATTACCTATAATGACATGATAAATAACCATCATATAAGGATTTTTTATTAGTGACAACATAGAAAGTATCATTGATCAAAGAATTGATTAGCTGTTTTTTATATCGACATTAAAATGAGATTCCAAAGGACAAAACAAAACCAACACTATCAACAGTCCAATGTCTTTACAATGAATGAGCCAAATCATCAGGTAGTGAATGATGAACGAACGGGACTAAAACATAACACCCACGCTTCGCGTGTTATTGATAAAGCACCGAAAAGACAGAGTTGGGTGGGAAAACAAGAACAGTTATAGATCCCAAGTGTTGTAATGAGGGCAGCATATCATTTTTTAGCTTCTTCTGTGTTTCTAAGTGGAAACCGAATAAAACACATGATGCTGCAGGAGGAGCAACATCAATTGCCTCTTAAGATATTTGCAGTGGAATGTAGCATGCCTATCCTTTTCCCGAACCTACAGGAGCGTTAACGTGAATATAATGAGTCACGTGTCTTTACCTTAACGAGTCTTGTGTCCTTATAACTAAGGAATCGAATCATTGTCCTCAACAACGATGACTTGAATATCAGTACCATCAATGTGTAAAGTGTTTTAACCAATTTACCTTTAACTATTCAGCCTTTATGAGTCAAATATATCTGCCGTTTCTACTCTCCTTGCCATCAACGAGACAACTTAAAGACAACAGTCAAAGAATCAAATTGCATTATCATCAAACAGTGCTATTTCTTTGCCATCCACGAGTCAAACAATCTGTTGTTGTATCTCCTTTCTTCAATGAAGGATAAAGCGTTCAAGTTCAACATAACATGAAGTAAATAGAGTCTTAAGTAAATACTGTACTTGTTTACCATGTAAGCAGTATTGACGGATTTGTACAGCATTATCGGCACTTGACAAGATAAAAAAGAATTTAAAACAGGAGAAAAAGGCCACCTTATCAATACTCAAGGACATCTCGAAACTCAAAATCGATGTGAACTGAGACCAAAAGACAGAACAAGGCAGAAACCAAGTCCTTGGGAGGCCAGGTAATGCACGATCAAAGGTATCCGTTAACATATTTGTATTTCACCCACATTCCTTGACATCAGAAAGAACTTTTGAAATTGGGTTTTAAATAGTTTATATGGCTTTTCATCAACAATGCTCAGGTATTCAGACCCATAGGAATATAAATGATTTGTTGGAAGTTAATCCAGTAACACAAGCTGCTGTAGTGTCTGTTCATCGTTAAATATTTTACATCCCTATACAATACGTGTAGAAAATAGTAGAGGAACCATCATGGTTGAATCAAGAAGGAATATTTATTTCATCTCTCCTCGTTCCTGAAAACTATTCATACTTTTCTTTTCTACCCGTGTAACTCATAAGTTGTTTCAAGTATGTTTTGAATCCGTTATTGGAAATGGAGATATTTGAGATGAACAGGCACCCACTCCCCTAACACAAAAAAAAATACCATATAGTAGCTCAAAATTTTATTAAATATATCCAAAAGCTCAAAATTATACTAAATAAATAAAACAAGAGGCCCAGAGGGCCTGTATCGCTCACCTGTTTCTTTTGTTACATGCAACTGACATAGGTAACTTAAGACC
>JAUMHH010024426.1:0-10579 GCA_032359455.1 Chlamys rubida | reverse complement strand
CCTGTGGTACGGGAATCCTTCCTGTGGTACGGGAATCTTTCCTGTGGTACGGGAATCCTTCCTGTGGTACGGGAATCCTTCCTGTGGTACGGGAATCCTTCCTATGGCACGGGAATCCTTCCTGTGGCAAGGGAATCTTTCCTGTGGTACGGGAATCTTTCCTGTGGTACGGGAATCCTTAATATCCAGCTAGTCAATATATTTCACTGCGTGCGAGCTCCTATGCTGTGATTATTTTAATATCAATAAAGTTAGTCAATAACCATCACGGCGTGTGAGCCCCTCGACTGTGGTAATTTTACTATCAATTTTATGATGAATGTGCGTAAGACTCTCTTTGAAATAAACCGGATCAGAGTGTGTCCTCACACTGCTGGGGTTCAAACGATATTGTGGTAGAGCGAGATCGGGGTTTATAGTAATTACGATCCCAAATGAGACATATCTCCCGCCTTTGGACTATTGACATTTAAGAGCAATTTAGGAGCACTGTACCAAATATCTATATCGTAAAAAGACAAGACAAGTTGAGATCTTCTCATGTTTGTCTTTCTTCTTTTTTCAGCTTTCATCACTTCCGTTTCCTTTTTGCTTTATTGTGTTTTGACACTTGCTTTGGTGAACCAAATTTATAGGGCTTTGATCTATTTAGCTGTTTTTGTGCTGAGATCGTATAAAATAGATAAAACAAGTGAACGCACCAATGTGCACATCCTCGAAATTCCTGGGGTTACGCTCACTTAAGTTTCTTGTACCTATGGGATATGTCATGACGAAATCGAAGGCTCAGTACGCGCCACCTAGTGGGGGATATACGTAGACTAATTCGATCCTTTGATGTATCAAACAAATCACGCGGCAGCGTTACGGTAAAAATAACTGGCTTTAAAGTCGGGTGTCGCTCCTCTGTAATCTTCAAAAGACAGGTATCAGTCGAGCGACTGGTCAAGTTTTTTTACCCGAAACCAATCCAATAGCTATACCGCCTGCCTTCGATTTTGTAATGACATATTCCAGGGTTCAGAGTGTGGTGAGAGAAACCAGGACCTGTATTCATAAAACCGTTCTCATGTTCAACAATGGATTTTGCGCTGGTTGGTTGGTTGGTTGGATGACCGGTTTATCGCCTACAAGACTCTTATTTTCCGCTCAAACCAACTGTCTTATAACCTCCTTTAACCATGGGACAGGGTCAAAAGGTCAAGTGTATATATTAAAACGGCATTCGACTTAAGACTCTTCAAAATGCTTCTACGTAATTAACAAATCATCGAAACAAGAAATTGGGCTTGAGCACAGAATATCAGTTTGAGCATGAGATCACCATCGTGATACGGACCCAGGTGGTGCTCCTATTTCGTGATACTTCTTGTCGCAGTGTTGTTTCTACTTCCAAGGATACTAATAAGTTTGATAAATGAACAGTGTGTTGTACAATGTATGAGTCTTGTGTTTGAATATAAAAATAATGCGGTGGATATTCGTATACGTGATCAACATCATTCGGAAAATGTATACAATTAATCAGAGGGATAGGAACATGTGAGCGATGAATTACCGCAACCATGGAAACAGTGGACCACCGACCATACAGACGATGGACGATGTCCGCTTAATGTTGTGTCATGATGATGTGTCTACCCGAGACAATATCATTTTCCTGTCGAAGGCAGACACGATTTACGTAACACGGAGCTAATAGATAATTGGGCGGTATTTTATTTAGTGATACTAAAATCAACACAAATACTTTACTACAATGCGGGATGTTCTTACAAGATCTGAAAACAATCAGGCCGTTATCTTCGTAATGAAAAATATGTAAGCTGATCATCTCAAAAATCATCCAAGACCATCATCTGATTAAAGCTCTCGATGTATCTCGTACTATCGCGTGAATCTCGGGTTATCCCCTGTGCATGCATGACTCGCGCGCGTTATCTCGTGATCTCGCATGACTCTCGCGGTATCTCGATCTGCGATCTGGTGTGATATCGTTGTTGTCAATGATCACATTTGTGCGGCTTATACCTTAGCCTCTGTTTTTGACATTGTGATACGGGGACATTATACCTTGTGATTTCCGCAAACACTGTCAGTAATTATAACGCCGAGGTAAAACTGACTGGTAAATACCGTATTACGCGCAGTTTTGTGTCTCATATATCCATTTCATTTCCGGTGTTCGCTTATATTGATTTCAATGAGGTTGAATATTCTTCACAGAGTGTTGCCATAGTAACTTCCGAAAGAGAAAGGCGATCAGTCAAGGCCATGGAAGATGAGATTTATGGAGAGACACGCTTTTAAAAAGGTATCATAAAACAGTTCGGATTTTTATCTCCTCTCCGAGCTGGCCTCCATAAAGGTCGTATATCGGGAGAAAACACGTCACTCTCGTAATGTGCGAGAAAATGGTAGTTACACAATCCGTGCTTTAAAAAATGCTTGGTGTATAGCGAAATCGTTTATTTTGTCACTTGATGCAGGAAGAATGCGCCGAGTTTTTGGTCAAATCGTATAGACATTTATCAAAGTTGACGTGACATGTTTCGATCTTCATGATATTATACGGATAACTAAATCCAGCATGTCGAGGAAAAGTGACCCTAACACGGCCATTTTTCTCTGAGGGGACATCAGATTCACCACTCCCTGTGCCATTTAGAGTCAGCCGAGTTTTGAAGTTACATACATGGTTTACGTCATAGCTATCCTGATCAGACTTACTTGGCTGCGAATGTGTAAGTTATATAAAAATCATGTGATTGACTGGGATAACTCCAAAGTTTTGGACAGAGAGAGCAATGTGTCAAGCGACAGATAAAGGAGGCCACCTGGATACGCCGCAGTGGGCCAGTTCCAAATCGAGACACTTACAGCGTAGCCGAATCGACATCGATTTTGCGTACAACTCGTACACATTTTACACCTTTGTGTGCATACGCTTCACTGGTCATTTGTCTGATGAAGGTGATAGTGTACATATCGTACTAGTAATCGAAACGTCACATAGAACATTTTATTGGTTGTGTAAAAAGAACTTTTCATAACCCATACTTACCAACCTGAAGAACATGTTTAGAAATATAAAAAAGTGCATGTAATGCAAAGAGCCTTACTTCGCAATGTTCTGGTTCCAGGAAGGATGTCCAGGAATTAAATATCCCCTACAAACTGACCCCGAGATCACTCCGCCTTTATACAGTGAATATAATCCTGTTATATAGAAGACGAATACACACTTTCGTAATCTTACATTTGCATGTTTATACATACATACATTGTATCTACATGTTTATACATGCTAGAAACTTTCGTTAAACCCATTCGTGTTAATTGAGCTTTCCTATTTATTTTGGATCGATATCGGCAGCCTCTAAACTAGATAAAACAACGAGTGTATAACATAAATTTCCAATATCGTTTTTGCATTCCAATCAGATTTCGATAAATGTCCTATTGATTTTGTTTTTAGAAACATGAATTGGATGTTGAATACCATCTACGATATAAATAATACATCCACATTACTTCAGCATCCCACACGCAGCCTAAAGTTCATATAAAGTTTCAATCTGCTATCTACATGTATAATGAACATCTGTTCTCAATCATCATGTACATATTTACCAAATGGATCCACCAATCAGAATTGACCTACAGTACGGTATAGTTTTCAAAAGAAGCATCCAATCAGAGACGATCAGCTACTGAAGCATCCTCCAATCAAAAGCCACCGAATTCTGAAGCATTCTCCAATCAAAAGCCACCAAATACTGACGAATCCGCCAATCAAAAGCCACCAAATACTGAAGCTTTCTCCAATCAAAAACCACCAAATACTGAAGCATCTTCCAATCAAAAGCCACCAAATACTGAAGCATTCTCCAATCAAACGCCACGAAATAATGAAGCATTCTTCAATCAAAAGCCACCAAATACTGAAGCATCTTCCAATCAAAAACCACCAAATACTGAAGCATCTTCCAATCAAAAGCCACCAAATACTGAAGCATTCTCCAATCAAAAACCACCAAATACTGAAGCATCTTCCAATCAAAAGCCACCAAATACTGACGCTTTCTCCAATCAAAAGCCACCAAATACTGAAGCTTTCTCCAATCAAAAGCCACCAAAAAATGAAGCTTTCTCCAATCAAAAGCCACCAAATACTGACGCTTTCTCCAATCAAAAGCCACCAAACACTGTAGCATTCTCCAATCAAAAGCCACCAACTACATCAGCAGCCTCCTATCAGAGGCTTCATGTATTGGTCAACTGAAGCTGAAGTATCGGAATTAGAAGTTATACCAACTAGAGTCAATCTACCCCAGGGTTCCTCAGCGATTCCAACGTAAACAAATGATGATTTCTTCAAACTAAAAGGTGCAGAGAAGGGGATCATTTAATCCACAAAATCCGGGGGTTCCTGCCATGACAAAAACAAAGACTGGCAGTATGCTATAGGAGTGGTTTCTGGTATAAAGAGTCTGGGCTTCTAGGATGGTACGGATGGTTAATCGTATCTATGGCATAGACTAGGAATCACTGGTTAAAAATGCTTCCAGATGACCCTTGGCCTAAATATGCTAAAATTAGATATATAGATGTTCTGTTTAAGAAGAAGAACCAAAGACTGGGTAAAAATTGATTGCAAGGCATTTTAAGAAAAAAAATAGACAAGTGAAACTGAATGGGGTGTATCGCAGGAAACTGCATGTACATTATCGCTAGTTTTTTATGTATGTGGTAAATGTAAGCTTATTGTACGAACTACCTAGTGTTTTATGTATGTGGTAAATGTAGGCTTATTGTACGAACTACCTAGTGTTTTATGTATGTGGTACATGTAAGCGTATTGTACGAACTACCTAGTGTTTTATGTATGTGGTAAATGTAAGCTTATTGCATGAACTACCTAGTGTTTTATATATGTGGTTTATGTAAGCTTATTGCATGAACTACCTAGTGTTTTATGTGTGTGGTATATGTAAGCTTATTGCATGAACTACCTAGTGTTTTATGTATGTGGTTTATGTAAACTTATTGCATGAACTTCCTAGTATTTTATATATGTGGTATATGTAAGCTTATTGCACGAACTTTCTAGTGTTTTATGTATATGGTATATGTAAACTTATTGGATGAACTACCTAGTGTTTGATGTATGTGGTTTATGTAAACTTATTGCATGAACTACCTAGTGTTTTATATATGTGGTTTGTGTAAGCTTATTGCATGAACTACCTAGTGTTTTATGTATGTGGTACATGTAAGCTTATTGCATGAACTACCTAGTGTTTTATGTATGTGGTATATGTAAGCTTATTGCATGAACTACCTAGTGTTTTATGTATGTGGTATATGTAAGCTTATTGTATGAACTACCTAGTGTTTTATGTGTGTGATATATGTAAGCTTATTGTACGAACTACCTAGTGTTTTATGTGTGTGGTATATGTAAGCTTTTTGCATGAACTACCAAGTGTTTTATGTATGTGGTATATGTAAGCTTATTGTACGAACTACCTAGTGTTTTATGTGTGTGGTAAATGTAAGCTTATTGCATGAACTACCTAGTGTTTTATGTATGTGGTACATGTAAGCTTATTGCATGAACTACCTAGTACTTTATGTGTGTGGTATATGTAAGCTTATTGTACGAACTACCTAGTGTTTTATGTCTGTGGTATATGTAAGCTTTTTGCATGAACTACCCAGTGCTTTATATATGTGGTATATGTAAGCTTATTGCATGAACTACCTAGTGTTTTATGTGTGTGGTATATGTAAGCTTATTGCATGAACTTCCTAGTATTTTATATATGTGGTACAATGTATATGTAAGATTATTGCATGAACTACCTAGTGTTTTATGTATTTGGTACAATGTATATGTAAGATTATTGCATGAACTACCTCGTGTTCAAACTGGAGGCTACAAGGGGAAGTATTTCGAGCGTGAATAAGTGGTAGTGGGAGTAAGTGCGAATCTATTTCTGTCAATCATGCATCTCTCTTACCAAAACCAAAACCGCATACCGTTTGTATGTCACGGATGGAGATGAAGTAGAGTTAGCGGCGAGAAACAATATGCGTGGTCATGATGGAACGACAAACTACGGATTAACAAGACAGGACAGATTCATAAAAAAGGCACCACAGTGAATGATACGCCCTTCACTTCCCGTAGTCACGAATGGAGAGGAAGTAGTGTTAGCGGCGAGATTCAGTAGAATGGCCAAGATGGAACGACGAATGAGGGCCTTATTAGACAGGACAGATTAATAAAGGCAGAACAGAGGATGATACGCCCTTCAAATCTCCTTGACTAGTTAGTCGACAAGCTCGCAAAAATATTCTATCTTGCCTTTTTATTATGCCAGTTTTGCTTTTATTTATTTATCAGAAGGACTTATACTGTTAACAACCATTCATGAAATTAACTCAAATTGTCGCATCACACGAAACACATATTACTTATAAAGACTTTCATTAAAATCATTAATGTAAAGTTGACAATACTTTCGACGATCTGTCATATCACACCAGCGTTAACAGGTTTGATATAAATAACGCTTTCTCTTGAGAGAGCTATTTTTGAGAGAAAAAAGTCAAAAAGTGGGTACAGCCCCGCGGAGGTTGTTAAAGCTATTTAGAGGAGACTGTAAGTACATGCCTAATTTCCGGTCTCTTTCAGATATTAATTAAGTACAAGGTCAGGCTGCTAGGGTACGAACCGTAGTTGATAAAAACCAGGGGGATTCAAATCAACGTTTAATTACGGTATAAACTTGATAAAACCAATGTATACTACACATACATTTATAGAAACATGTATTCATCGATTGAAATATATCACTTCCTCAAAACTGATGGGTTTTACTTTTTTCCAAAATTTAATTAAGTGGTTTTTTTAAGAAATATTATCTGTTCTATCTTGATCCGGCGGGTTGCTTTTAACATCTGTTTCCGTGAACTCTATATTATATGGCGAGGTAACTAATGACGGATGGAAGTACAACCTTATTCTACAGTAGTATAGAGTGTTGATGTATCTCGTCTTGTTAGCTTGAAAATAATCATCTTAAGATAAAGCGCACTTAGGCCTGTTTCGGTCGAAACGTGACAAACATTAAAATCGAAAATAAACATCTACATTGTTATACAACCATACAAGAACATGTACATTTCACCTAACTAGGTTTAAGTATATCCCAAAGTTCATTATCCGAGAAACAACTTTAATACGTCATAACAACCATGCGTATATTATAAGAGATTTATCATTTTTAGCCTTTGATATGTATGCATTTATATTTGAAACCAGCAGGTATGATTAATATCTTGAATTTAATTTGATCTTTTTGTGTGATTACACCGTTGAATTACAATGCAAGGAAGTCAATATTGGTTTCACCGGCTTTGTTAGAAATTGCATAGTTGCACCTTTCTAGAACCACCTATGCTTGCTTATCGCAATCCAAAAAACTTATCAGATATTTTGATAGTCAGAAATAGGTGAGTCAATGGATACTAAAAAAGCAATACATGTTTATGGTGTTCAGTCATGTCACTGAGGGGTTCACAAGTCTGTGAATACTAACATAGCAATACATGTGTATGATGTTCAGTCATGTTACAGAGGGGCTCACAAGTTTGTGAATACATGTTTATGATGTTCAGTCATGTTATTGAGGGGTTCACAAGTCCGTGAATACTAACATAGCAATACATGTTTATGATGTTCAGTCATGTTATTGAGGGGCTCACAAGTTTGTGAATACATGTTTATGATGTTCAGTCATGTTATTGAGGGGTTCACAAGTTTGTGAATACATGTTTATGATGTTCAGTCATGTTATTGAGGGGTTCACAAGTCAATGAATACTAACAAAGTAATACATGTATAGTATGTCCAGTCACGTTATTGGGATGTTTACAAGGCCGTGAGTACTCGTAAAGATCATTGTTTATTTATATTCCATCACAATACTTAGAAGTTCAATTGTCTATGAATGTTACGCCATTTTATTGAGTTCATGAGTCCATGACCACATGTCACAATCGGCTGTTAATGTTCAGCGATGTTTAGCCAATGTAATTAACGTAACAACCTGTAGCGTCATTTCCATGGCCTCTATCAGTAACGGCACGCCACACTAAGCTTGAAGCACCGTTTCTAGTCTCATGAATATTCATAAGGAGATGGTGCACACAAATCGGTTAACGTCTCCAGACAACTATCAGTACATAAATAAAATATAGGCTACCCAACCCTGTACAATACAAGGCTACTCATACCCAAGGGCAGGCCTTCTCTACGAGGAATTAACATGATTACAATCACGTAGCGATTTTGTATTTATATATAATTAATGAAAGTCATGTAGAATCTTGTTAATTTGTAATCTGTAAGCATAAAAATTCAAAATCCGAATTCAGCCTTGTACAACTTTTCGGTATAACTGTTTCATAAATACAGATACGTGATTATTCGAAATGTATCACCGGAAGTTGTTATTCCAGTTGCATCACCGGGAGTTGTTATTCCAGTTGCATCACCGGAAGTTGTTATTCCAGTTGCATCACCGGAAGTTGTTATCCCGGATGTATCACCGGAAGTTGTTATTCCGGTGATTATCCTATGCCTGATTATTTAGTTTCAGAAATGGCAGTATCGTCAAAATGTCAACATATTGTGATATTTTAGCACTTTCTTTCCTGTTTGCTATGAAAACACATCATGAACTGTAAGGAAAAAGCGAATCATTAAACTGTTTTGACGTTTGGAAAAAAACAATACATGACCTTTCGAAACAACGAAACAAATCATTTTAAAATTATAAAAGCAAACAACAAAAATGCTTTAGAAAAATACTCCAGAGCATGACTGCCTCTCCAGTCTAAACTTACTGCGTCAACCTAGGGATACGGACATCGCTTTCAAAATTCGCCGAGAGTGCGCTTTGATATGTCTGTTTGGGTACATACACGTTTCAAATTAAAAAAAAGATATTCGTATATCGCAACAAACTGGTTGAACTGTATGTTGAGAACCGAATTGTGTGTAATATTGATACGCCTTCATGAACATCGTCAAAAGTGTATGATCCATCATCAAGCACTAACAAGCGGCAGCTAGAACTAGGCAAAGAGGAAAAATAAACTTTGTGGAATGTGCACGTTTTGTTGCAGGAGATTAGAGCGATGATTGGTAGCATACGTACACATGTCGCAATTGACATACAAATCCATTGCACGTGTCACGCGATCCGGAAATGTTGTTTTTAGATTTACATTTCCGTTTCCAGCAAGCCACAACACATGATGTACAGGACTTGGAACTGTGTTTTCAACATTTTCATTGGCAGTTGCAATATTACAAGTTCCTTGGCACAATAACCTGTCAATTAATTGGTTTTTCATGTTTTTAAGATTCCCCTTTTATTTCCGTCTATGGCACAAAACGTGCAGGACTAACAGGTTCTGGGAAAACTATACTACATTACATGATTATGGATTTGAAAAATGAGGGATAAAAACGAGTTTCATGTTCTTGTCAGTGAATGAACTTTTATCGTATAATTTACCAGCACCGGTTACATGTAGTAACACGTTTTGTCATAAAGTTAAGTAGAACACAAAAACGTAACACACATATTAGCGCCACCGTACTTTGTATGCTGAATATTTTTACAATGACGCTTTCGTGTTAATAAATGGTGTTTGGAAGAGTAATTATTATAGCTAGTTCTTAAAATTGTAAATTTTTCGTTGCACGCGTTTCTTGAAGAACATTAATCGATGTAATGTTGAACCTTGTGCCTGTGTAGCCACTAGTACATTGTATGTAGGACTGTTTCCATAAATCAATTACGTACATACTGTTCCATCAATTACTTTGTTTCTCATTCATTGTTTCATTGTTCACTCATTCATTCATTTATTAATTTATTGTAACTGATTCATTCATTCTTTCATTGTTCATTCATTCATTCATTCATTCATTCATTCATTTATTAATTTATTGTTACTGATCCATTCATTCATTCATTCATTCATTCATTCATTCATACATACATTCATTCATTCATTCATTCATTCATTCATTCATTCATTCATTCATACATTCATTCATTCGTTCATACATTCATTAAAAACAAAATTGTTCCATCGAGCATGGACTATATGCAATGTAATTCACTAGAACATACATCGTATATCACAAAATCAGAAATGTTGCGTTTTTATATCCAATATCCTCGTCTGTACATTGTAAAGTGTGAAGTCGGTCTCCAAGGAAAAGAAACCAATGTATTATCTGTCAAGAAGGAAGAGAAAGCTAGGTGCCACGAGACAATCAATGGCACGCCTCTTTCAGACCTCAATCTATTATGAATGGCTTGAGTAAGAAAGTCGATGTCGCCAGTCAACGCCACCATACGCCATATTGATATATTTTAGTGTCAAAATAGACAATCACAAAATATATACATATACAACGGTAGCGACACCTACTATTGAACAGAAGCGCCACCTACATATAGAACAGAAGCGACACCTACATATAGAA
>JAUMHH010024415.1:0-10580 GCA_032359455.1 Chlamys rubida | reverse complement strand
AGTCTACTGAGACAGACTACTATATCATCTATATATGGTAAGGGGTACTTACCTCAGACAGGGCAGTACCTTCTGTGGGTCCTCTATGTAGTCTACTGAGACAGACTACTATATCATCCATATATGGTAGGGGTACTTACCTCAGACAGGGCAGTACCTTCTGTGTGTCCTCTATGTAGTCCCGTAGACTTGTCCTAAAGACGTCCTTTGAATCCTCCTTGACCTTCATATCACGTTGTAACAGCAGCAACTGTAACAAAACAGTAAGGTTGACTATTCTTCAAGGGCAATGAAAATGTCCTTTGATTATATATATATATATAATTACTGTAACTACCAAACTGGTATTTAATTTTCCAGTCATGATCCATTTGGTTCAATTCAAATGATTTAGAGAATGCAACTACAAATTTGTAAATTCTTTCAGAGTATATGTTTGGGTTGTACATGTTTACAAACCTCAGGTGACTATTATAGAAGCACTGCTGAAACAACAGACAAAAAAGGACACCAATCCCGAATGTTCCAATGGACATAGCAGATCAATATCGTATGAATCAATGAGTCTGCAAACTTTCCACTGCGATTTTGAAAACAAGAGATCCAAGAGTGATCTCCCTGCCTCACATCATAAGATCTTCATTAGTTTTATGTAAGTTTGATCTTTTATCTTATTTCATCTGTTGGATTGACATGGATTTACAGTCATGTCAACAGTAAATGCATCTTGTGCTGCTTTTTTATAAAGATTTCATACAAATGGTCTTGAGAGTATCCTATAAAATGAGGTCATCGTTTACTTCTTGAGAAATAGTGATAACAAACTTAACTCTCAAAATCCAATATGGCTGCCTGGCGTTCATTCTGTTTTTGCAATAAGATTCAAAATAAAACAACCACAACTTTGGACCAAGGGCAGCCTTCATTGACATTGATAAAGATCCGTTCAGTATTGAGAAATAGTGAAAATAAAATTGCTTAAGGATGGTTGGATGGACCACGGACAATGGTTATTCAGATAGAATTTGTTTTTATATAGCCACTGGTAAAAGGATTAACTTATTCAAGAAAAAACAAATATTTTGCTACTTTTGTATAGACTCTCAACAGTCGGCATGGTTACATACATAAACTTAGTTACAAACATAAACTTAGTTACATATATAAACTTGTTTTCACATCTCACCTTGTCGCTCTCTACAGCATTCAGATCTTCATCAACAAAGTTTCCTAAATCTACCTGTAATTAGAAGCAACAGAGTTATTTTACACAGGTACATGATCTGCTATATGCAAGCAACTCCCATCATTTATCAAATTTGGAATTAACGGTTTAATAAAGTTGATAGAAATATACATATGAATCTATAATCCCACACAATAAAGAAATAATAAAAAAAAAAATATCCTCACATCACAAGTCCCAAAATCACATGTCAATATGATGAAACTGTACAATTGGTCAAGGCATCAATGATTTAGCCAGAACTGAACATCTATCAGCCTGAGGTTGATTTATCCTATACAGTATAACAATTAACTCTGACATCTCAACCAAATGCAAGCATATTCTACTGTACTGTCTATTACACAAGTTATTAACTACAACCAATATCATCATTATACTCTATATAGTTGATATTACATTACGTCGTATGTACGATTGATGATTATTATCATAAACAACAGATATATTCATAACCATTTGATAAACACAAACGATGAAGTGTTTATATGTCAAACATTTTAAGACAAGATGACACAAACATTGAAAGTCAAGAACTTCTGCTAAAAATATTAACATGACAACAGCTATGACAGCTATATTTTATCACGAACTTACAAGTATGTTATCTAGATTAACATGCTCATTTCAATCATGAAATAACACGTAAGTTCTGAAAGTATCAGTCTGTCTACTTCATCATTACATGTACTTACACTATGTTCCAGTCTGTTGAGTAACGTGGTCAGTCTGTCCACCTGAGAGGTCAAGGCCAGAGGGTTCACAGGGGTCATTAGTCCTGTAACAACAAACACAAATCAGTATTCAATCTTATTAGCTCTTGTTTATAACACAACTGCACCACTACACATTAACAATTCAAATGAATAAAGATATCCCTATTTTGGAAGCACCTTCTCCTCTATATATCTCTCTGACAGAGCACAATTTTACTCAGGTTACCCTGGAATAGAGTTTATAATTGAAATCATGATGTTGTTTGTCAAATCCTACATTTCATGAAAACTTTACCAGAACAGAAAAGTGTTTCAGGTTTCAAATTCAGACTCTAAAAAGTTCAATAAAATTTGAAGAGCTGGTTTTAATTTATGAATATTGTTCAATATAAAAGTATATCAATTATGCTGATTGTGGTGAAGTAATGCTTACTATGAAAATCTCCCTATTAAAAATCAATGTCCCTACCAGTCGAGAGTTATCTCCCAATTATATCTTCTGAAGTAATCACATGTATGTCAATCTCTATAAGCACAAGTGGTTGACTACTGTGGTACCCTGATACAGTGACTCTACACCTGTGGTACCCTGATACAGTGACTCTACACATGTGGTAGCCTGATACAGTGACTCTACCCCTGTAGTACCCTGATACAGTGACTCTACACCTGTGGTAGCCTGATACAGTGACTCTACACCTGTGGTACCCTGATACAGTGACTCTACACCTGTGGTACCCCGATACAGTGACTCTACACCTGTGGTACCCCGATACAGTGACTCTACACTTGTGTACCCCGATACAGTGACTCTACACCTACCCTCTGTATTTACACCACTCTGAGACTGATTGCTGGCTTGGCGCTTTGCTCTGCGACCAACTCGACCAGGGACAACATCATCTCCATCCTTCTTCTTCAGGTCGGATACGTGTACTGGTGTAACATCCTCTCTGAAACACAACATAAAATGGAAATAATGTCAGCCTGTAATAACGTTAACATTAGGGTAAATAACGTCCCCTCTATAACATCATATACAGTGTAGATAATGTAAGTAACATCAGGGTATTCCCCAGGCCAAATCTCCTTGGCGCTGCTGCACCCAACACTATCTGCCCTGCGCCTATCACTCATTTATATCCTATTTTAAAAGTCAGTATCAAATGCTGAATTTTAACAGTTTGTATAGCAATTGGTAAATTATCTATACGTCCCTGCTGGAGGTAACTGGAATAATTGGCCCTATTGTATCCCACTGTCCATACTAAGTTTCGATAATTACAAGTATTGACCAAACATGCCACAAGGCAATGGAGATCATGATCAAGAAGTTGTAAGAAGTCATCATAATATGGTAATGAACACATACAAGAAACTGTGCATGCTTTATGTCTCTGTGATTAAAAGATGAAACCTAGTGCCTGGCACTGAATTGTTTGTGGGGAAGTCCCCTGTGACATAATGCTATAGACTAGTTTCTATATCATCATATAAGATACCAGACATGGTAATAACGGGAACTGGGAGTAAAAGCATCCAAATCAACCAATCATCAAGTAAAGATTGACAGCTGTTAAAAGACACACTTTAGTGTGATGTCTGGTGTGGGGAACTTCATAATGTGCTGCAAGTCAATTTACTTTGTGTATTTGACCCGAGGACTAAAATTTAAGATTTCTTAGAAAAAGATGCAAAGAAAATATCTGCATCTTGTTTGCACGAATAGATATATTCCATACAATCACTTGTGTATAGGAATAAATTCCAAAACATACACTTACTGCAGCCTTGCAAGTTTAAAGTGGTCCATACCTTTCCTGTTTAGCCTGCTCATCCAGAGATTCGGAGGCGGATTCCAATGGAAGTTGTACAGCTGTCATCTGGTTCCACATTTCCCGAACCAGGAATCGTGTTATGAACTTGTCCATCCTTCCAGCAGTTGGGTAGGTCTGTAAGGGTAAAATGGTTATCAACTTCTTCATTTTTCGAGCAAAAATGGATGTAAAATCAATGATTGAGACACTGTATTAATGTTAAGTGTAAATGTCATGTAAGTTGCAGTCAAAAACTTTTGTAACATTTGTATATTCCCATCAAGAAATAACAATCTCAGAAACATACCTGAAGAGGAATTTATCTGATCAAATTATTTCTGTGGGAGTTTCACCAACGACAAGGCACCACATTTTTATACAAAGGATGCAGACTAAGATGATGATCAGTTTGTTTACCTAGCGATGTAGACACCAGGATAATGGTCAGTTTCTTTACCTGTCCTATAGACAAAAGGACATTGGTCAGTTTGTTTACAATAATAGTAATACAACATTTGATATAGCGCCCTATCTACCTAGAATAAGCCACTCTAAAGCACTTTACAGTACATAGATATTCTATTTATACAATCGATACAATTAACATATGTATACATTAATCAATACAATTTTGAGGAATTTGCAGGAGCTGCCTTATCAGGCGCTAACTACTACTCATTGTCCTATGCCACCTGGCTAATATCTCCGTATGTGTGTATGCCTGCATGTGTGCTGGAGATGTATTGTGTTCTGTTTGTAGTGGGACTGTGCTTCCAACAGTATCATTTTTAGTGCCACCTCACTTGAATGCTACAGCACAGATACTGCAACATCCACCCCAGACCATTTTATACTCCACCTGGGTTGTTGGGAGTTGTGTGGGCAGGAGAAAAACACTTTCACTGATATTCCATGCATGCGACGACTTCGATGATCAAACCCCGGCCCGCCTGCGTGGAAGGCCGAAGTGTTTACCACTCGACCAATCCGCCCAGGTTACTAGTAAGACGCTCTATCACTGAGCTAAAGGGAAATTCCCTCTAGCTCGGAGCTAGAAGGCGACCGTAATCCTTTGTACAATTAAAATCTGCCACAGTTCTAACTGGCTGAGCTACTTGTGGATTGGTCAATGGAATACAAGTGTTGGAGCCCAGGTATGCTACAGTTATGTAACAAATGAAATTCAGGGGAGGTTACTCAGTATAATTCTTTTTTTTTATATATATACAGAATCCATTGCAAGTAATAAAGGTTTTGTAATTTTATTCGTTTTGATTGCTGTGTTTTAGATGACTAGAATAAGGAAAGAGAGTACAGTTAAGAGTGTTCCTCAGAAATGTGAAGAATGGCTAACTACCAGGAACAAGAGAAAGGTTTGTACATCAAGGCAAATAACTACAGTGTGCTTCTTTTTCTACATGTATAAAAAATATTTGATATACTGATAATATCGAACATGACCCAGATAATGAATCGGAAAGCTTAGGGAATTTGAAGCCAAAGGAAAATAAGGATGCTCAGGAGACTGGTGACAGCTAGGAGTCTTGAAATGTTTTTTATATTTAGTTCCAAACATATCCGTGACCCAGATAATGGTAATACCTATGACAAATAGATCCAGATCTAGAATTCCAGAGGCTCCCACAGTAACATCTCCACATAACCCATTGTGTAATGCCCGAGTATACATATAACATCTGATTTCTTTAACAACTTAAAAATGTATGTACAATGTAAAATAATTGGATTATAGAACTTAATTTAAAAAAAAACTTTAAATAACTTGACTGGGAATAAATATAGTGTACACGTATATACACCCTTCCCACCCCACTCACTTACCACTGTATGACTGTATCAGGAGACTAATATGGGACTAAATGAGTAGAATCAGGCTTCTTTCTGTGTTCTAGCTATATATAGCTACATATGTACAGCTAATTGATGAAATGGAAGAGACAAATTTGATCAGATTAACTTAATATACCATTGAAACAGTCTGGTATTTTTGTACAAATGTATACTTTCCAAATTCCAATAATAGTTTTTCTTCAATTTCTCTAGTTTACTTAAGTTGCTGTCTTTTGCTACCCAGCAGAGTCTGTGGGAAGGGGTTATTTTACTTTAAAAATGTACATGTATTTTCAACTGTATTTTAACATTGCTTAGTTACATAATTAGTTAATTAAATGATTATCATAAAACTGATCAGTTAATGCCATATTCTAGATGTAAAAATATACCAACTCAGTCATGAAACATGAAAAATATAAAAATGATGATGAGCCATTTATGACTTTACATGTTTAAATTTAAATCTTATGGACAGTGTTTTCATTATTGTGATTTTGGTTGTTTTACTGCAGGCATCACCAGTTCAAAAACCCATTAAAAAGCACAAGGCCTCCTCCACTCCTCTGAGGGAAATCACGAGAGACAACCAACCATTTCTGTTGACCCAGAACTCTCCACCTCCACCTCAACTCAAGACATGCACAAAGCAGAGTGACATTAAGTCATTCTTCAAGTCACAGAATCAAACAGGTTACTTTTGTATTACACCCTATTCCACTATATAGGGTTCTCATTTTGTTTAGGTCACGAGGCTCAAGGGGCCTATACTTCTCTCGTCTTATCTAAAAGTGTTAGCAAAATGCATTTAGCTAGAAGTGATGTAATTATTTTTCATTCATTTCTTATACCAAAGTAAGTTAGGCCCTACCACTTTGCCCCAGGAGCAGTGCGGGGGGCTGGGGTAGGAGACGGGGAATACAATTGTTAATTTAAGTAAAATTACTTGTTATTAAAATCTCCATGGCCCAGGGATGCTTTTAATACCAGATTTAGTGAAAATCTAGAACTTGATCCATAATTTATGTTTTATTTAACAGTTTTCCCGTTTATCCTCCTATTAGGTCTTGTTCTTTTTATTCCTAGGTGGGGAGACGGAGCAAATTCTCATTTGTATTGTTTCAGCATTTTATTTACATTGCCAGGTAACTAATTCAATTCCATTTCAACAATAATACTTTTTATTTTAGATCACCACGGTAAAGAAAAAGCTCCTGTACAATTGCCATTTAAAGACGATGATGGAATCATTTCTTCTGATGATTCAGATGAAGATCTCAAAGAAAACCTGAACTTAAGATCACAAAATAGTCCTCTGGATAAGGGAAGTATTTTCTCAAGGAAACAAATCCAAAATTTGGATGATGAAGAGAGTACACCTCAATATGTTGAAAAAGAATCTGAAAGGAACAAACTTTTTAACCCAGTATACCAGAATGACAACGTGGTTGATTCACCTTTTAAAAGAGGTAATTGTGGAAACCTGATTGAACAGTGTGTTGGAAGTAGAAAGATACAAGTACACAAACCTGTACATGGAAGGGATTTAATACTTAAAGACATTCATACAGAAACATCTCTTCTATCCTCAAATAGGAAAGAGATCCATCACATGTCATCTTCATCTAAAGGAAAGTATTGTTTTGATAAAGAAGATGAAACGAACCATGAGCAGGAACGTTTGGAACAAAAACAGATATTTTACAAAGAAGATTGTGAGTTCACTGAAATAGAATTCAGCATGCCTGATATTTGCTCAGTGGCAGCAAATAAAAAATCTAAAGAACAGCGGTTAACGTGTGACAGAGCTACATGCCCAGTGTGTTGTGATGTGTTATCAGAAAGTTTGGCTTGTAGTTGTGACAATA
Source organism: Chlamys rubida (assembly GCA_032359455.1). Lineage (NCBI taxonomy): Eukaryota > Metazoa > Mollusca > Bivalvia > Pectinida > Pectinidae > Chlamys > Chlamys rubida. Next base: position 3,082 of record JAUMHH010024415.1, on the reverse strand, counting down.
CATCGTGTACAGAGACATCAACAGATAAGTGTAATCCCTCTCATCTCATCAACTCGGAAGAAGCTGACCAGGAACTTGACAATTTTTCTTTGTCTTTAAATACACAATATTTTACTTGAAATATATGTAGTTATTTTATTTGTGATAAACAGCTGCCAGTTATTGTATGACATGATATGTCCGTGGTTACTTTGTTTTAATCTACATGTATTTAGATTGTTGTCAATACAAACTTTTGTGGATATACCTAATATAAACAAAAAGTAGACAAGTATATCATGTAAACTTGTAGAGTATTTATTTTCATGGTTCCGTAACAGCCACAAAAACCATGAATGGTTCTACGCAGGAACATTTTACGTCAAGACATACACTGTACTAGCAAAGGGAGAGACACATCATAGTAGTAAAGTATTAGGATGTAATGAATGGGAAAAGCTGCTTCCAGAGCAATACAGACACCTCCTGTGGTCCAGAATTCTAGTTCATGCAGTCAGTTACATATGTTTCATTTAACACAAACTTGGCACCTTACTCTGACATCATATCCTTTCTTAGTTATCAGTTTAAATAAACTGATCAGTATAATGGCTCTCATCTCATCAACTCAGAAGAACCTGACCAGGAACTAGACAATTATTCTTGGTCTTCAAATACACAATATTTTAATTTTAAAATTCAAAGGCCAGGTGAGCTTATTCCTTAGCGCAGCAACCCTTTAAACGACTTCTTCTGATTAACCAAAAGGTCCAGGGTGTTGATATCTGACCAGTGGCATGCTTGGATGAAGGGCTACCAAGTTTGTTGAAATGAATGACCTTGGCTTATATTTCAAGGTCACAGGGGTCAAATATGTTTGAAATCTTGAAAGGACTTCTCCTGAAAAACAAAAAGGCCCAGGATGATGATATTTAACCAGTATATGCTGGCATGAATTGCTACATGTACCAAGTTTGTTCAAATGAATTACATTGACCTGTATTCAAGGTCACAGGGGTCAAATATTTTCACAACCTTTAAACGACTTCTTCCGAATTACCATAATGCCCAGAATGTTGATTATCTGGCCAGTAGCATGCTAGGATGAAGGGCTACCATACCAAATTTGTTAAAATGAATGACCTTGACTTATACTCAAGGTCACAGGGGTCAAATATGTTTAAAATCTTTAAACGACTTATTCAGAATAACCACGAGGCCCAGAGTGTTGATATTTGGCCAGTAGCATGCTTGTATGACAGGCTATCATATTGTTTCATTTGAATGTCCTTGTCCCACTTTTAGGTCACATTTGGTGAAATATCTATAAACCTTTAAATGACCTAATCTCAATAAATAAATGTCTAGGGTAGTGATATTTGGCAAATTGCATCCTGAGATGTAGGGCTATAAAGTTTGTTCAACGTTATGACCTTGTTTGACTTTCAAGGTCACAGGGGTCAAATGTTTTAAAATATTTTAACAGGTTCTTTTGAATGACCTTTAGTCATAAATACTGATATTTTGCCTGTAGCTTTATTTTAGATAACTTTTAAGGCTACAAGTGTGATATTAATACCAGGTGAGCGATGCAGGCCCATTGGGCCTCTTGTTTATTTCTTTCATACATGTTCCTGTCTAGGTTAGAATCCTGGTCTTGTCATGTATTTCTCTTTCTCCTGTTACATTTGACACACTATGAAATATACCCACAGAAGGAGGTATAATGGTCTCGTGTGTCTTTAGGGTCAAAGACTTTGTTAATGAAAGGAGCAATGTAGCAGAATTGGACTTGGTTGGTTGCTGGTGATCAGGTCGCTCCGTTGATTAGAGCGTCCGTGAGTTTGGAGGGTCCTGGGTTTGAATCCCAGTCTGGCTGTGCATTTCTCTCCCATGTAACAGCTACAATGTATATTGTTACCACTTTATAGAGTTGCCACACCTTACATACCAATTACATGCGACGTTAAACTGCTTGAACAAAAAAGGAAAAGGAAAAGGCTGCCAGGAAGATATATTGAATTTTTTAATTGAATATGGTTTCTGCTATTTCTCAAGAACTGCTTGTGTAAAGGTACTGATGAAACTGGAGGTACATGATCCCTAATGTTCACTGCTTCAGTGTGACTGCCTTGGGGCCAGTGCACAAGTAGGACCCAAGGTGAGCATGTTTAACTCATTCAGCCCTCCATATTAAATCTTGACTTGCCCAGTCTTTGATTTGGCAAGGTTTAAAGTTGACTTTAGGGTGTGAGAATGTTTAACTCATTCAGCCCTCCATATTTAATCTTGACTTGCCCAGTCTTTGATTTGGCAAGGTTCAAAGTTGACTTTAGGGTGAATTGGTCTGAAAAAACGTGGAAGATCTGTCCAACACTTTCTGAGAAGTAGCTGTTTTGGACAGAAGGTCCACAGACAAAAGCGCACCAAATACCATAAAACCGTAAATTTCAGGCATGTTGAAAGCCCAAGGATTTATTAATGTTTTGTTTTGTATTATGTCATTGATCAAATGTCTACTCTGATCCTGTGTTAATACATGTAATTGTGTAACATCTTGTAGATGATTATCTTTTTATAGTAGTGGTAGGTTGTTTAACTGCAAAACTGACAGGTCAACAAGGGCCTTTTTAAAACCCTTTTTCACAAATCTACATATCACATGTTTCTCCTCGTCAAATTTCCAACAAATTAGTCTTTTGGTTTCCGAGATATAGTGTGTATCACCATCACGTCAATTTTCGAAATATTTTCTTTTGAGTTTTGAGATTATCTCCGAAAAACGAAAATATGGACGGACAGACGGACGGACGGACAGGCAGATGGACATTGTGATTGTTATAGAGCACATACATCTCTGATGCGAGGTTCATATAAGTGCATGAACAACACTATAGCAGTATAAATAGTTTAAATACGTTTTATTATAGCATTTTATAAAAAGGAAGTGTATATCAGTACAAAATTAACAGTATACGTAGCACAGAATCGCATTGCGTAGTTTGATTTATATACAACATAAAGATGAACAAGAGGAATGTTTATAAAACATTATATATCCTTATCTCTAAAAAAAATGTTTGAAAAAATACAGATATATCCA
>JAUMHH010024404.1:0-10580 GCA_032359455.1 Chlamys rubida | reverse complement strand
CCGCAGCGTTCCGCAGTAGCCGTACTGCCACCGTCCCAATCCGTACCTCCACCGCGACATTCCGTAGTCACACCGCCCCTTCCGCAGTGACACCGTGGCTATGCGCAGCTAATAAGAGAAAATTCCAGCCAATCCGCATCAAACCGCAGCGATCCGCCACACTCCGTAGTCACACCGCCACGCACCGTAGTGACTCCGTACAGACACCGTGTAGACACCGTGAAAAATGTGTTACGTCATGCAATGCAAACAAAACTGGCGGTGCACCGCGTCTGCTCACACCGCCAGGCTCCGCGCGCGATCCTGCGATGGTGAGATAGGGGTATAAAAACATGTTTCTTACTCATATTTTATAACCAGTATTTTGAAGCTATTCGTAGCTGATTTTATTTTCAAATGATTACTGATGTACATATATTTTCAAACAAAAAATATCATTTGTGGCTTTTATTTTGGATAACTGACATCCTGTAATCGCGAAAGTAGATCGTGAGTGAAGTGAAACGAGAAAGAAATCCTAAAAGATAGTAATATTTGAGGGGCCACTAAGGATAGGCGTCCTCGATACAAATTGGGCAGAACTAACAATATGCCGAGTGTCATCATATAATCTTTAGAATGTAGAAGGTCATTTTGTACGACGGAAGCAATTTACTCCACCCCATACGTACATACTTCCTGACTTCTAGGGCGACACTTCAGTAGCCCAGACATTGAAAGGTGCATTCGAAGCAACACAACAATTCCGTCCTCGCTGTTGACAGTGTTTTTGTCCAAAAAATAGTTAATACGTGGGATTAAAGTGAAGATGAGTGCAACGCCAAGCGATACGATATAAAGCATGATGCTGCGATTGAAAAGAAATGCCTGGAGTCATCATAAATGACCAATGACATGTCATACCGAAGCCGTTGAGGTTGTAAGACTGCAGGCAAATGATAAAGCTCAGATACGCACGGGCGAATTCTGAACAGAACCTGATTCAGAAAAGATAACAGACGGTTGTATAATTGTATAAGTATGTCCTTTATTACTCTCTCATTTAACCGATTTCAAATGAGTTACCTGTCCGATCACGTGGGTTTTCTCCTAGGCACTCCGGTTTCCTCCTACATGAACCCCCTTCGCGGTTTCGCAATTGTTGTAAAATTTATATGGTTTATATTTAATCATTGATAAAGGGTTTGGTAAAAAATATTTTGATTTGACAATACAAGCTTATTTAACTAAGAGACTAGGCACAATGGCCTTGACCAACTTTCAATTGAAACATTTAAGTAGTACAGTGATTAAGAAGATTAAAATATATTAAGACCTATTTAGCTTTGTTTTTAAAATTTCAAAGGGCATTTTCCTAGCAGTATATATTTTTTCGTATGTTAAAGGATGATTCGACTGGGACATCGTTTTCCTCTATTTGTTTTTCAGATATATCAAAAGGCATGTTGCTAACAGTCTATGCAGAGTATTTGTTTTATCTGCATAAAACATGGCTGCATTTAACTCAAACATCAGAAGAAACCGCTTTTAATAGTTACAAATTTCGCAACTAATATAATTAACAATATTTTTAGTTTGTTTTTCACTTTTTTTCTCTCGATAGTAATTAGTATTTGTGTGTATTGTGCTACAGGTATGTGACACGGTGCAATTCTGAATCAAATTATTTTTCAAAATGAATATCATTAATTTGATAAATTAATTAATTTAAAAGTTGCATAATTTATTATTATAGGAGCACTTATGCTAGCCTTGCCTGTCAATACACCTATAATATAATCAAGGCTGGTAACTCTGTCCCCCTAGAAAAATGACCCAGTTCCAGAAAACATGTGATTTTGTCATAATCGTTCATAGTATGACACCGGGAGCAGTCTAGATAGACAGGGAAATATTCGTTCTTTCATTTGATGTATGATTTGTCATATCATGCAGTATAGTTGTCGGTAGTCTTCAAGAAACATCGAAAAATGGTCAAATTTCAGTTGGTCGGACACTGTGCATGTGCTGTCCACGGGATGACACGCTAAATTCCTAGTGGGTATACGTAGCGCAAAACACACGGCATGTCCACTATTCAATGTCGGTACAGTGTTTTTACGATAGTAAACAGACTAACTTGTATGATAGTTCATGCCCTTACATTATCATGTCGGACACCCGAGTCCAGTTTTCAAGCTGGTCAGGCTGACGACAGAGCCTGCCATTTGTTCTACCTTTTGCGACCTCGGCGCTGATTGGTCCGTTGAATTTAGAAGCCAATCAGACGTAAGTTGTCTCTCATGATGCTAGGTTCAGATTCTTATTCAGTATCTAATACGAGTTCATTCCCGAACACATATATATATATATTCTTTTGACATAAAATATTTTTCATGGATTTGGTAACTTTAAGGTTTTAACATTCCAATATTTTTACATGTTTTTCAGGATTCAGCATGGATATCAGATTTGCCCTTTAAGACACTTTTAAATATTACCCAATCCCCACTCCCATATGCACTGACTAGTTTCTAGATTTCGTCCCTGCAACTAGAATTTTAACAGCATATATGTTCAGATGATGGTCAGGCCAGCAATTTGACGTTTACTGTTCTGTGTGATCAAAAGGACAAATAATTATTGTAATCGCGTGTATCATAATAAAATATCTTAAACAAAATTAGTGACAGGGGCGTGTACTACAGGCAATTAGGCCCACAACCTCATTTGACCAAGAGACTGATTGACACTGAATTTGGATTCGGAAACTTGCATTTCGGAAACGACATATCCTGCCCTAATGTTGTGATAGCGGGATTTTTACCGCGATTGTCTACACATTATGTAACGATTTACGGCTACGGCTCGATGCGATAGCGTAAATGAAAAGAAATATTTCTTTTTCTTCCGATAAAAAGTCAACTTATATATTTTATGGCCTTACTGGTATAAACTAGCCGATGTGCGCATGTCTCTCAGTAGACTATCTGTTTTGATAAAAAGTTTAAAACTCATTACAAGTACAGCCTATTACTCTCTGTCCCCGCTCTCCCCACAGGAGCTTCCCTGAAGGATTTCAAGGATGGTGCTAATACTGTATGGTCTGGAATGCTGTTCCACCGGGTGACAAAGAAGTGTGGTGGCATTGTCTGCGGTGATTACCATCTAAGTTCTTTAGGATGTTTGTCATTTTTTGATCGAATTTTAAATATCTTACTGGATATATAGAAACAAGGTAACAAGCTGTTAAATCATGCCCATGACTTTAGGGAAAATGAGCTACCACTGTGTACGGAAATATCATTTCGATTTTAATATCGATCGGAAGCGGTCCAAAGATCCGAATATAGGGGCACTTTTATTGTAACAATGACCCGCTGTACTTTTGATGATTTTTAGGCCCTTTTTGCCTTTTACCCATACAAATATGGAAAGCAGATTGTGGGTGGGGATCGAGTTCTAACTTGAAGTAAGCACAATCGTAAGATTTGCATAGATAACCCCATATTGATTATGATTATAAGAATGTAAACTCGGCTTTCTACTCTCAAAATTTCATAAAATCTTTGATAGTATGAAGTACATTTGTTTCTGTTTTAATACATTTGTTGGACGAAAAAAAATGCATTTTCATGTGAATGGAAATGCACAAAAAGAAGACACATCTTATAACAGTAAATTTGATTGTGCTAATCATGGTCATTCAGGTGATGTGTTAAAATATTTCAGTTGAAAGCAACTATTTTTTTAGATTATTGATGTATACATCATATTTTTGCTACAACATTTTACTTAAGTTTTCTGTGTTAAAGGAAAAGTTCATAAAATTTACTAGATAAAAAGTCCATTGTCTCTAAAAGTAAGTCGATAATTGTTTTGCTTACTTTCCATACTGTAAATCTATGTCAAAAATGCAAAAGAAAAACTAGTTAGAAAAAAGTTGCATGTTTTTTTCTCAAAAAAGTATGGACCCACTCTAAATGCCTTGACGTTATATATGAAATGCGAATAGTAGCAGATAGATGCATTTTATATGAACAAGATGATGCTAGAATTGATCTAAGTATCGTTGTTATTATGATGATAAATCTACCGCCAATATGATAAATCTACCGCCAATATGATACATTAACCGCCAATATGAGGCTCGCTCATAGCCAATAACACAAACACAATTCTACTGATTTCAACCGTGTAAAAATGGTCCATGGTTTACGTACTCTGATTTATTCTATAAAGAATAGAAACATTCGTAAAACTACCAAAGCCGACGGTGATGAAGTAGTTTGACTGATAAACTGTGTAAACTTTGTGACGTAAAAAATGTGTTTTATTACATTGTCTAAAAAGGTTAAAAATAGTTCTTATCAAACTTGATTAATACGGCTCAAACAGTCGTTCCTGTTGCGTTGGTGTCTATTTCGTTTTTGTTGCGCGTGTGTATGGTTGTGTGTGAGTTTTTGTGGCGCGTGTGTATGATCGTGTGTGAGTTTTTGTGGCGAGTGTGTATGGTTGTGTGTGAGTTATTCATCAATCTGCTTTGCTGTGGTGGATATTTCTTTGTTTAACGCGATATTTACAAGGCGTACCAAAGTGTTTAGATGTTCAGTTTATTTACATTACAATACTTCTGAGAGGGTTCATTGGTACTATGTATAGACTGTGGATCTTGTTACAATATCACATCTTTAACCAATGGTTGATTATCACCTTTAACACTTTCATTCGTAGGGACTGAATACAGACACTGACGTTTTTCACCGGCTGTGTAATATTGCAACAGGAAAATGGAAATTAAACCTCCAGCTATAATATTAGGATACAGTAGATATTGTTACTGTTGATAATGCTAAAAATTAGTAAAGGTCAGTATCGGGGGAACTTTGTAAACTCGTTATGGCTTGAGGTGCGTTACAATAAATTGAAAATACGGCTTGGTGGTAAACGAGGGGCTTTAATGTTCAACTAATCAAATGGAACAGCCATAACGTGGTGGCGGTTCCACTAAACAGATTCTTAGCATACCAAACGCGTGTAGTTAAAGACTATATACAGCCGAGAGCGAAGCTAGATGTTTTTAAACCTTTAATTTGTGTGCTGTAATGGGACAACAAAGATGTCTCTGCTATTTTAAGAGGGATTCTTGTTCTTGAAACCTTTTGTAAATTACGCCGTCACGTCAAAGAGCCTGTTAACGCTTACAATGGACGTCAACGAGACTGTCCATGACCTTGGCGTTAACAAGGTCATGATGGAAACGTGATCAGTACGTGTTAGACGACACGTGTTTCGTCAGAATTTAATCATTGAAGTTACGGAACCAGTAGGACTGCACTGATATCAGTGTAGACATATAACATTATCAACAAAGCGGACTCCAATCGGAATTAAATTCCAGGCTTGATCTTCGCTGTATACTTTGATCTAACCAATATAGATATGTCTCGAGTATCATGTAGAACCTGTTATAATGAAGCATCAACAACAGTGTATTGGAATGTTCTTATAAACTGCCACCTCTTCAGACACATTAAAAGTAAAGGTTAATAATTTAAAGAAGAGTTAATTACTGTTACAATTAATCATCTTTAACAATCTACGATATTTGTATAGTCAAGGGAAATTTTGAAAAACGTAGTTCTTTAGTGTTGTATTACTAAATGTACCTAAATGATACTTTCGTATCACAAATCACTCCTGCAGGTCGGGGACTGAGAAAAAATAATGGACCTGCTGTTACCCACTGCATGTTTGTAAGAGGCGACTTATGTGGGAACCCCTGCAGAATTGGGAATTTGTATTTTGCCATCTACTTGGGGACACAAAAGCGACTTTAATAAACCTGCTGCGCCCATTGCAATATTTCGGATCTTTGTATTACTCCCTACTTCTCACAACCTTTTGTTTCCTAGCGCCGTGCTTGGCGATTCCTCACTTTTGGCTTTAATGTCCTGAAAGTAGTACTTGCTATTCCCAGCTTAACGTTCAGCATTAAAGGTAATAGCAATAACTGGTTCATCCGTTGTCAGTATAATGTGACAGCATGCTGTTCTGGGTGCTTTCGTCATTGTTTTTCAGTGAGGTAACACTATAAAGTCGGCATCAGATCCGCGCTATCGCAAGGGGGTTATTTAACCAACATACCCTGCTACCAGCAAGCATACCCACATGCATGCATATACAACACATATGGAGACACGTCCTTCAATCGCCTGAACTGTTGACAGGACGTTAAAAACTATAACACCAAACCAAGCCTATTACACTGTACAAACATCAATGTAAACACACAGATATATTTCTTACGCTGCCATTTCCTTCCTTACTTTATTTACCTAGTCAAGATAGGATTTACATCTACTTATTTAAGAGTGTTTGTGTTTTTGTCGTTTATTTGTTCGTTTAGCTCGGCATTATCTTTGCGGTTGTTATTCAAATCTGTTTTTCAATTGACTTAACGTTATGTATATTTCCAGGTGCGGGAACAAGGGAAAAAGAGGAAGTTCCTGATAAACTACCCAATGGTAAGTAGCTTATATATCCATCACTCGATCTGCATCTCATACAATATCCTATATATCTGCTACAACTGTGGCACATTGATTATTCCCATAAACTATAATCTGACCTCTTCAACAAGATTCGTCAGTTTGGAAATATGAAATATCAAAGTTTATACACGAGTAATGTACATATTAAACGTTGTAGACAACATTATTGGACAACTCACATTTAGTGGTCAGGTACACGAGTAATGTACATATTAAACGTTGTAGACAACATTATTGAACAACTCACATTTAATGGTCAAGTACACGAGTAATGTACATATTAAACGTTGTAGACAACATTATTGAACAACTCACATTTAGTGATCGAGTACTAGTGCATCAACAGAAGTATGGTACCGCTATGGGAAGGCAGTCCTGTGTCACGCATAATCGCGAATCTGTTCATGGAACACATAGAACAGACCGCCATTAGATCGGCACACATTGAAAGCTGCCCCATACTTCGGAACAATAAATAGATGAAGTCCTAGAAATAGTCAAAGAGAGACCAGTACAATTCCTAATAGATCACCTAAAACTAGAAGACAAAACAAATTCAGTTAAATTTACTCAAGAGGAGGAAAAGAACGGATCAACACCATTCTTGGAACGCTCATCGTACGAAAAGGAAAACGGCACCATTGAATTATTTGTGCACCGCAAACTGACACACACCGATCAGATCAACAACTGCTCGATATTCAACTGTATGTCCACTACAACTGATCCATGTACAGCTGGATGTCCATAACAACAGCTCCTTGTCCACCTGTATGTCCACTACAACAGACCCATGTCCAGCTGTATGTCCACTACAACTTATCCATGTCCAGCTGTATGTCCACTACAACTGCTTCATGTCCAGCTGTATGTCCACTTCAACAGATCCATGTCCAGCTGTATGTCCACTACAACTTATCCATGTCCAGCTGTATGTCCACTACAACAGATCCATGTCCAGCTGTATGTCCACTTCAACAGATCCATGTCCAGCTGTATGTCCACTTCAACAGATCCATGTCCACCTGTATGTCCACTTCAACAGATCCATGTCCAGCTGTATGTCCACTTCAACAGATCCATGTCCAGCTGTATGTCCACTTCAACAGATCCTTGTCCACCTGTATGTCCACTTCAACAGATCCATGTCCACCTGTATGTCCACTTCAACAGATCCATGTCCACCTGTATGTCCACTTCAACAGATCCTTGTCCACCTGTATGTCCACTACAACTGCTTCATGTCCAGCTGTATGTCCACTACAACAGATCCATGTCCAGCTATATGTCCACTACAACAGATTCATGTCCAGCTGTTTGTCATGAAAACTGTTCCAGGTCTAAGTGCATGTCCAATACAACTGCTCCATGTCAAGTTGTATGTCCACTGCAACTGTTTCATATCCAGGTTTATGTCAACTGCAACTGCTTCATGTCCAGTTATAGTGGACATACTGTTTCATCATGTCCGGCTGTATGTCCACTTCGACATTTTTATGTCCGGTTGTATGTCCACTGCAACATTTTCATGTCCGGCTGTATGGCCACTACAACATTTTGATGTCCAGATGAATATCCACTACAGCTGTTGCGTGTCCATTTGTCTGTCCACTTCAACTGTTTGACGTCCAGATGGACGTCTATTACTTAGTATTCATGTATGCAAACCGGTGTAATCTGTTCATGCATATAACGTTTACAGTTAAGATAGTTGCGGCGGACGCTGAGCTATGGCAGACCTCCCTCTAACATATGGAGATTCAGTTATGTCATTTATGACATTCATGCATTAACGCCATTATATGTTATGTATTAGGTAAGCTTATCGGATCACAGCTCACGGCTACCCCACGTGTAATAGCTTCAATTTCCGTATGCAATAACCGGCTTTGAGTATAGATATTGGTTCCTGCATATCGTCAACATTCCATGCATAGGGCATGCCGTGTATTTTTCACCGCCTAAATACTGCATGTCAGACATGTTTGATAAAACACAATAATATGGTCACATTGCCATGCGCTTTGTCGAAGACATGAATTGAATTAGTATATCTGTTACTGATGATATGACACACATTGAGTATGTCTTATTCGTGGCTGATGTTGAAAGCCGTAGTTGGAACGTAGATGGAAACCTCTTCGGTAGAAAACACTGCTTTCGTAATCAGGTGAACCGGGCGCTCATGTCAATACCCTTATAAAAGGTATGGGAATATTTAGTGCAGAAAATGCTACATTTCCTGGAACAGCTGGTGTTATATTTGGTTGTAATAGTGTTAAAAAAGACGTCTTTCTATTTGTTTGCTGCCTTCTCGGATCCTGTTTTCACGGTTTTTTTATCTATTCGTATTAATTTTGAGTTTGATTTCGCCCTGACATGTTTTTAAGTAATGAAATGACTATCACTGTCGTACTGTAATATTTAAATACGATACCGTCCCCATTGGCCGTGATGGAAGTGGTTAAGATGATCTTCGTATTTCTAGTTATTGTTCAAAAACGTTTTAAGACCGGCAGGCGTAGGTGTGACTCCTTGCCCCCAAGGCAACTTGTCTCAGGTTTCTAAACAGGATGTATCGGTTGTCTACGCCAAATTAACTATTCTTTGGTTGTATGTTGAATAAAATCTGAAATCTGAGATTAGAAGAGAAATCACCACTGTTCTTCAAATAAATATATGTACGTTTAGTACCTCCCTAGCGCGTTCACCTCTATAGAGGTTCATCGGGGGAACTGTTAAAAAATAATATATATCTATATTCATATAAACCTGTCAATGAAAGAAAAACGTTCTCGAATACATAATTACATGATGGCATCAGTATGTGAAATCAAATGATCGGGCAAATACAGGTCCACTTCAATAACCCTATTTAAATTCAAATTTGTAAAAATACAGAACCTATTACTGCAGGAAGTGTTTCACACTGGAATACCGAAAGTATGTAAAATTACACCTATTGTTTGATCAAATTAAATAAATCTTAGTGAATTTTATAAAAAAAAAACAAAAAAAACTATGTAGTATATGTTTTAAAACACGAAGTACAAAAGGGGCTTCCAATTGAAGCTTTTTATTATCACATATCTTTCTATTCAAAAGTGTATGCCATTGCGTCAGTCTGATGCAAAAATCCGCAAATACGCTTATACTTAGTCCGTGATGATGTTGGCTATAAACCCAACCCCCTTTGTATGGTGCGGGAAATCTTTATTTAGGTAAAGACATATGTCGCAACATGGTCGGCTAAATCTGGAAACGCATGCTTTACGGAGACGTTAACGACATTACGAACAAGCACTGCCATTGCAATTGACCAGAGATGCCATGGACAGGTCTGGACGCGGTATCATTGTAAGGACACGGAGACAACAACGGCGGTGATCGCCACGTGTGACGAGAAAATGATAGGCCGCGTGGACCGATTTCAGACGTAGGACGCTATCCCCGGTGTGTAGTAATGTGTCACCTCAGACATAAACGATTGGGGAGTAGTGTGCCATCCATATTGGAATGATGCTTTGCTTTGTTCACATAGGTCAAGTACAGGCATTCTAACCGATAAAAACAACGATGACAATATGAATCTCTTGGAAAATAAGGCTTTTCTGCTTCCTAAACAGATCAAATAAAACGGAAAGTACTATGTAAAAACTATCTGCTTGGTCACTAAACAAAACGATGACTATAGGCATATACGAAACGGTCACTGCCCCCTCCTCATTACTAAACAGAACAATGCCCTCCAGGCCGTGGTTGCTCAAAGGTTGGATAACTTTAACCAGAGGTCGGTCAAATATTCAACTTGCTGCCAATAAGAACCAAGGGCTGTCAAGGCAAAACAAAATCTTACAAACACATCAATCTTTTCTTCTGTAGAAATCTAGAGCAGCTAAATTTTCATAACTACAGGTCAATTATTACCAGTCTTTGAGCAACTATAGGGTGAGGTCACGAAACAGAACAGCGAAACAGAACAGTGAGGTCACGAAACAGAACAGTGAGGTCACGAAACAGAACAGTGAGGTCACGAAACAGAACAGT
>JAUMHH010024393.1:0-10581 GCA_032359455.1 Chlamys rubida | reverse complement strand
TATTGGTACCTAGATTAATGGTGACTGGATTATTGGTACCTAGATTAATGGTGACTGGATTATTGGTACCTAGATTATTGGTACCTAGATTAATGGTACCTAGGTAGACAGTGGTATTTCACGTTTAATCAGCTGATTGTATTGTCGTCATGGAGACTTAGATGCGATGAATTTGCTAAAATTTTCCGCATATGGCATAATCTTCTTAAAAAGCTGTCTAAATGCATTCCTTGTCCCTGCTTCACTAGACAGCCAGGTATTTGAAATGATTGACCCTTTGTCCTAACACTAATCTTTGGCGTGAACAAAGCTGCTAGAAGTTACGTGCCGTTATGGCTATGAAGTGCGCAGTCTACTGAGGATTGTAATGTAGAAACATCTATAATGGTTTGAAAGATACCCAAGATTTTAAATGGCATTGATGGACGGAAAACCTTTTATCTCTACCACACCCAACTCAAATGTTGTTCTCCTGTTTTTAAAGAGAAAACCCTTTCAGAGTCTAGTGTCTTAAACGGCTCAATGAACATAACTTTTAGGTTTTTGATTCTTTATCAGGAATATTTCTAAATCATACGACATGATCATTATTATACATCTCAACTGGTCGATGCAAGTTCCACGTTTCTCTACTAAGTTTTATATTCCACTGCCTAAAAACGCTTGATAAATATTTATTTCAGTGTTAAACTGTTAAAAAAACGTTTATACACGCCAGGCTTCCCCTTGTATTTAATGATTTAAAATAACAGTAACATGTCTGTTCGAAGTAAACTGGTGAACTACCGGCATGCTTGTTTTCTTTAGACATTGATGCAGTCTGTCAAACTCTGTTTGGTATAATAAATGAGCGTAACCGGAGTTACCCGGAGAAACTCTCAAAAGGTCGCACAAGAAACTTCACCAGTTCCTATATGCATAATTGGGTTTAACTATGTTTTTTCTTTCCGGTTAGCCTTCAGGATTCTCGTCCCATTGCAAACAACTGAAACTCTGTAGTTGGAACTTAGTTTGCCGGCATTACTATAGCTTTGCCAAATAGCTTCTGAAAAGAAAACGACCCCTTACGGGACATTTATGAAAGATATAAAAAAGAAATAAACCAAATATAATTGACAAGTGTTCTGAGTGTAAAATACACGGTGTGGCTAGACCAGGGCCCGTATTCATGAAACCGTTCTCATACCCAAGCATGGATTTTGTGCTCAAACCAACTTTCTCGTTTTGGTTATCAATTTATAAACAAATATTATCTTTTCAATGATTTGGAAATTTTTTGAAGAGACCCAAAGCAAAACACTGTTTTCAGTATTCACATTTGACTTTTTGATCGTTTGGGATGATTTTAGCGAGTTACAAGAAAGTAGGTTTGAGCACAGACTCTATGCTTGAGCATGAGAACGGTTTCATGAATACGGGCCCAGGATTCGAACCCTAAACGTCAAACTGCTTAACTTACGTACTTACCGCTTGAGCTTTTTGAACGACTGAAGTGTCCTTGTCCAATTTGTTCTACCGTTACATCTAAACGGAAGTTAATTGGATGTAATTATATGACAGCATATATGAATAAACCACAGTGCAGTGGGACAGGGATCGTTAAATATCAAATTGAAGCAATTAGATAAGCATGTGTTATATTATTGTGCTTACCTGTTTCTGGCTTTGTGGCTTCGATGTCCATGTCATACAGTTAACGATTTCTGTTACACTGCAGAAACTGTAGGTGTGAGTTGGAATCAATGTATTATTTCCGAAGGTATTTCCACATACCCTGCGAAACAATTTATGAAGACGAAATTAATATATAATCAACAACAGCGGTCTGAAAGAAACATTGAGAGGAACGGGGCAAGGATACAAGTACTCGACCTGCGAGCACACCACGGTCGTTCTAGCAATCTAAACTTCCGGATAGGCGGTAGTTTTCTTGCCCAGTTACATGTACATTACATTTTTATCCATAACTAAATTAAGAGGATATTCCTGGGTGTATGACGAAATTCTGTGGAAATCTTTGCTGTAATGTTTTAGTGGGACAAGGATATTAAAGCAAAGTTGCGCGCGAGCCGTAGCCGGAATATTTGAGTAAGTTGTGACGATCTTTAGCAGTCATTGTCTGACACAAGGAGGCGAGCTATTCCCCATTTAAATAAAAACATTTCCTATCACCTCAAAACGATTCCTGATTTTGAAATATTCATCAACACCTTATTGTGTTTCCGTACTTAAAGTGCATACTCCACAGTACGTGTGCCGTTTGTAAAGAAATCATTACGGAAACATTACCAGCGGTTGCAAGAATTCCAATGATTGCATTTCTGTGCACAAAAAAAAGTTCAGAATAATTCTAATATAATTTGTTGCCATGACGATTCATTTCAATTGAAATGATTAAATGTTAATGTTCTTGTTTACGGCTTCACCTGCAGCTATGCTTAAACTACAGAAAAGGCGACAGTTTAATGTGACATTTCAGGTCATATACAGTCATTATTTTTGAATAGCTGAACTTTTACCGTATTAACAATTTGCTTAACTAAAAGAAATCATCAATTAAATATTTGTCGCGAGAGATATACTTGAGGTTACTTGCCATTAATGAATGCACATTTTATCTTTGAAACAAATTGTTGAAAAAATAAGATATTTAAAGAATATTTTTATTGAATATTAGTGTTGGAATCACGCAGTGTTTTAAGTTCCGTACATCACTGTCAGTGTTTCTTGCCTTGGAATGAGTGTTGTTCAGAGTGCAATCGCAGAAAGGCGATAGTTCTTTGCTTGAAATGAGTATTATTCCAAGAACAATCGGGGACAGTGAAGATAGTTCTTAGCTTGCAATATCGATATTTTCTCAAAATGCACAGTTTTAAAAGATTAAATCCATTTAAATCTAGAAATTCGTCTTCTTCTAACAATTTAAATCCTCCTGCGGGACGCTGTATGCTCCAAGTGCATGTACATGCATGACACAAATCAAGATTTTGACAAGTTTGCTAAAACGTCTTTGATTTAAAGTATGTTACAAATGCACTCTTGAGTAGATTTACAGTCGAACAGAAGTTCGTATACCCCGACCATAACGTATATATCAGTTAAATTTAAAGGAAAATGACGTGGTGAGGTGTGTACCACAAATCATTACCTATACGCTGCATTTATGTTACAGTAGGATTTTTCTGTTTCCAATCAATTTTTTGCACATGTTCATGTACATATGAATGTACAATGCATCAAATGAATTAGTTATTA
This sequence comes from Chlamys rubida, assembly GCA_032359455.1. Taxonomy (NCBI): domain Eukaryota; kingdom Metazoa; phylum Mollusca; class Bivalvia; order Pectinida; family Pectinidae; genus Chlamys; species Chlamys rubida. The sequence goes on along the minus strand of JAUMHH010024393.1, from coordinate 7,326 downwards.
CTGAAATGAGTGCGAACATAAATTTGTTATAAGCAGGAAAGGTCTCTTGCTTTGCAATCCACACAGTTAGCATGTAGATATTGAATGAAGAGCCTATACATGTGTGTATAGTGAGAACAAAACACCTCAAATATAAAAAAACATTTGATGTGAAATATTAATTAAGGCAATAGAAGGTCATACAGGTCATGCAATACATCATACAAAGGTTAAAAGGTCATTTGGTGATACACCGCGGGGATGACATACTATTGGCTTACGAACTGTTCGTGACCAGATAGGTTGTTGGTGGTCTTCAGGAATCACTGTTTGAAATATTGTAAATGTTTATATTTGTTTATGTACATCTTAAAAATTTCTCTTTCTGGAACAAATTGCTTGGGATTAGTCACGTGATGCATCCCCTCGTACTCGTACTGGATTTATATTTAATGTCAAGGTCGTGATCTACGTGACGTATAGTTGTCAGATCAACCTTTGGTAACAAAAATTAAAAGAATTAAGATAACGTCGACACATCCTTTTAAATATATCTATGTATTCTACTGCTTTGTGATACAATCGTGAAGGTTATAGCACGTAGAACGGGTCAAAGCAATTTGGTATCTAGAATGTATGCTTGCTATGTTTATATACTATGATAACTAGTAGTGTATGAAGGCAATGACTACTTAACATAGATAATGTAATGTTAGTTGTACAAATGGGGCGTAATGTATAGCAGAGAAATACTGTACTCAGGTATCTCTCAAATAGTTATTGATGACAGAGGGTGAAGACAGGGTGCTCCCTTTTCATCTCTAACGTTAATCATTTTAACAACAGGAACTAGAGCCTTGCGTATCGATGTCAATTAAATTGGCATAATTTCGAACAATTTTACTAATTATATATTGTATATTTATAATACGTTACATTTCTTTCTTTTCAAATCAAAAACTATTCTGCATGGTGATATGCTATCTTATGTTAATCTATTTTCAACACAGCTTTTCTGTCAGAGTTCGTTGATATTATAAATATACCGCGCAAGGAATTAAACATTAATGCGTATAGACCCAGGTTTAATAATACCTGTAGATGTATAAAGCATACACTTCCGATCATGTAATGGACGCGACACATGGCCGCGACATATGGCGCAGACGCATTTGTTTGGGTTTTACATATACACTATATAAAATGAGCAATAGTCATTTCAGTGATGTTAAAATGTCCACATGTGTGATGTGAATGAGTATATCTACAATTCTTTCGTAACCACTACAGCGCCCGTCAACCCGACCCATTGCGTACTTTTAAAAAACAGAAACCCAGTGCTGGGGAAAAGCATCGTAAAGTGATTACTACGCTGCCTGATGAACAAAGGTCACAGCATATACACTCACGTATTAAACCGATCTACTCAGCAGATTCTCCGTTATATTTTCCCTCTAAATACCTTGAAATCCGAATCCACATTCCATTTGAAGATGAAGAAATAAGTCGGTCTAATCCGAGGCATTACTAGGACTATATCAGATTTAAATACTTCAAACTCTAATTCATCATTTCCAATGGTAATTGTTAATATCTGGCATTTATAGGGACGCACCAGACATTATGACTACATTTGTTTGCCGGACATTACTTCATTAAATGTTTGTAAATTGATATTGAAATAACGAAATGCGTTAACTCACAATCCGTAAACTCAATAGTACACGAACCAGCATTGTCTTCTTAACAAAACTGAATTGGACTTAGAATTCTTATATCTATAGCATCAGTTCAGTCAGCATGCCTTCCCCTTTAAGACGCCTTGCAGAGAAATTCTTTTGTTCCCTCCCCTAGGGGGCACAATTAAACCAATATTTTTTTCTGCTGCGCCCATTTGAAACACTTTTTATACTGTGTTCGATACACTTGCTCAGAACATATTCGCGTCGTTACATGGAATATTTCAATTCGAACGCACCCAACAGGAAGCACTAAAACAACATGGCGTCGCCTGCAATGTTGTTGTTGGACGAGGAAGACGAAGTTGGCCCAACTTCAAATAATACAGAAGTAGCTTTTTTCATTTCAAAAATAACACTTTTGTTATGAGTTTACCACAATACAAACAACATTTTTCTAGTTCATCGCTGTAATTGTCACGTTAATGTTGGCGGCCATGGTTGATGAAGTAATTTCCCGATACAAACCGAACTGTTTCGTCACTCTGTAAAACGTACCCCTAGTTAGTCTCTTATCAGATCAATGTTACCGGATGGAGTGCCAGTTCCATGTCTAGGCTATCACATTTCAGTGAGATAACACTTCAAAATTTGTACGTCCTTCCTCAACCAAACTCCTTGGACCAGTATGCAGCAAAGGATGACTGGAATTTGAACGTTAGTTATACTTAAATCAATAAGGAAGCATATATATCTTATACCTTAGGGTTGAGCATGCTGAGACAATAAGCTAAAATACATTTATACCGGTAATACTCGTCAATGCCTTTGCCAGATAATAACAAAAAATACATATATTTCAAAAAACTCAAATGACTCATACTAGATGATGCTGAATTGTTGCAAATAAATGCATTGATGCTACTTCATATTTTTAGTTGTATAGCGGTAACAAAGATGGAGAAACTTCACTAGGACGCCACTAGATAACAAGATCAAGAAGTACAACATGTCCTCGTATAAACATATGGTAATCAGTGATATCAGGGGGAAGGGGACTTGTCTAAAATTCTCTCTCCAAAGATATTTAAACCTAACTGTCCAGAACATCATTCTAAACACAAATTAACGATCACATGTCACAACCCCCTGTATACAGTTTGTCCCGAAACTGGAATCAAGCCTCAACAATTCAACCGTTAAACACGTGTAATTATATCCAAGTAGTCAAATGTTATTTGTAATAAAACCATGAAATTATACGTCATTAAACGCTATTCCGTCTTTTCGTATTGCAGAGTTATCTTCTCTTTTGAGCATGTATTGATTGTTACGTCATTGGTTTATGAGAGTAACGTCATCAATTTTTGAGAAAACGACGTGATTTTCTCACCTAAACCAATGACGTAACAATCAATACCTGCTCACAAGAGAAGATAACTCTGCAATACGCAAAGACGGAATAGGCTTCTGACGTAGTCACAGGTAGCTATTACAGGTAGCTGTTACAGTAGTCACAGGTAGCTATTACAGGTAGCTGTTACAGTAGTCACAGGTAGCTGTTACACTGACATTGACTTTTAAGAATTAACTTGCACAAATACCAACCTTTAGCATTTCTTTAATCTTTTCATGAAATAGTATCTGCTTTTCCGAACTTCCTAACAACAAGTAGATCTACATCAGTGTGTAGTTGGTAACGTTACACAGAGCCGTCATTTACCCGATAATGATTTATCCCTATCCCGCAGGATCTAAAACAATTTGTCTAGCGTTACATTTAAGCATCATACAAGACCAACATTTTGACAAGGCAATTGTTTTTCCTAGCCTATTATCGTTTCGCAATGAAAAAATAGTCGATATCAAATTATATCATATATGTTGACCGTATGAAAAGAAATATCAAGTTTCTTCGCTGGGATCTGGTCATGTAAGGATTGGTTAATATGATAGCGTACGATACTGTCGAATAGGCCATGACTACAAATAATGACATTCAGCAATGCTGCTTGTCTCAAAAAGGAAACCATAGCGGGACGGAAGAACGTTGAAAAAATTTGATTCCAAACTCACACAAATTATTCAATACATGTAGCATCTTCATTTAGTAGGCTACAATGGTATACCAGCCATATTCTGTACAAAAATACGAAGAAACTGTCGAGGTGTCCAACCTTGGAAATTAAAAATAATACCATTAAACAATTATTAGTTCTGTGAAGCCGAAAATTTCTCATTAATTTGTGTACATTTATCGTATTAGTATTATTTTTTCTACCAGAGCTGTTTTCTAACGAGATCGTCATAGAAAAATCATTAAACATCATTAAAATATTTTTAATGACCTAGCTGTAAATCTGGTAAGCTGTAGTATTTTATTATTAAAGCCGAATTAATCTTATCCCAGTTGAAATATATTTCTTATCTCCGTCGTCGACCTTGATACATAAATATTCCTTGTAAGTCGCTGCAAGGTCACAGTCGTTCTTTCATGTTGTATTGGGATTTATATACGGCTGGCGCCTGATATGTGTCAGCACTGTCAGTACTATGTTTAATTAATGGTACGCGTATATCCTATCGTCTCTTTCTCCCACAGTGCATCTGTACACATCCGTCTGCTGTGTTCTTCCTTAGCTCCAGGAAAATGAACAATCATTTAAGAATATAAGTAAAACAGATACGTCATCTCGCCTGTATTCCACGCGCGCACGCGGCGGTAGAGATCAATCATAACAGTTCAAGGTTATGCACCGCATCAATAAAACTGATAAATATTGTTCATCCACGACATAGCCTTGCTGTCAAGGAACGATCGAAAAAAATAATTCAGTAAAATATATTTATATCAAATCATTGTAAATACAAAAAGGAGATATCCTACCGGTGTTGATGGATGGTGAAGTGTGTAGTCGAGTCGGCTGATCCTAAAATAAGATATTTACATGTATATACATTTGTAAACTGAAAATCAAGTGTTTAATCGAGTGAGCTAATCCTCAAATAACGCAAATAGTATAACGTCAATATATTTATCAAGGTTCAGTATTTGTCAGGTCGAGTGAGGTATTCCTTAAATATCTATTTATTTAAAGTCATGAGTTTATTCGAGTGACAGGATCCTTAACTATCATATTTTTTGATTGTAATGGTTTTGCGAGAACATATTTCACAACTACGGTTTAGGTATATAGTATGGTCGCCATCATGATCTTATGGGTAAAAATAGGTTGTTGATACTTTTATTGGTTTCTATGGTTTTGTTGGAATTACCCCTGATCTCGTTTTAAGGACGTGCCATTGCTTGCATATGACCTATATTTACAACGCAGGATTCGTTGATTAGGGCCGCGGTGACCAAGTGGTTATGGTACATGTATCTGACATTCTGCTACCACTTGCCCTCCACCACTGGGTCGCGGTTTCGAGGCCGACGTGGGGCAGTCGCCAGGTAACGGCCGTTGGTCGTTGGTTTTTCTCTGGTAACTCCGGCTTTCCTCCACCACCAAAACCTGGCACGTGCTTAAATGACCATAGCTGTTAGTAGGACGTAAAACACAAACAAACCAGACCAAATCATTGATGGGAAAAAAGCACGCTCACCCGTCTGTAACATCTCAGTCTTGTCTTATTCGCCTTATACTTTTCAGGGGTTTCCATGCTAATATTTCTTTATATAAGATTTGACATAGATTTATTGATTTTTAGTTCGAATTGTGTGGGGTTTTTTGCACTTCTTCCATTTTTTATCGATATATTCATGAGGATTTCACTTTGAGAATAAATTTACTGTAACAATATATGTAATGTGTTTAAAAATAGAAATATTTATTACCCTTTCATAAACCTGGATAAATCTCGGTGATATATTTAACTCATGGTCGACTCTTTTCGCTTTCTTTTTGTACTAGAGTATTGATTCTTTTTTAAAATCTTTTACGGAAAACCCATCGAATAAATTATGAGCATGCACTTGTCTGTTCATTGGTTAAGGGCCAGTACGCGATGTTAAAAGAAACCTGTTTATATATTCTGGCAAAAGCCTTAGACACTGACAATGTTACATATTTTGAGAATTTTCTCTGTGCGTTTTTTACTGTAGCTATATTGTTTCTGGCTGATTCGAATTTCGACTATTTCCCCACTGAGCGAGGAGAAGGGAAGCACTATATAACCAGCCGTCCTCCGATTACTATATAGATTCTCTACTACATGATTAGGCTATGAATAATTGATGCGCGTGTATTGCACGTTCCCGTACAGAGAGAAATGGTTGATTACCTATAGTAAATGTTGAATAAGAGTTAAAGATTAACAATCCCAGAATGTCGGTGGCGTTTGTTTGTTGGTCGGTACATTGTAGACGTGTTTGTTTGTTTGTTTGTGTTTTACTGTTAATTGTTTGTTTATTTTGTTACTTCCGATAGCTATGTTAAAGAACTCATGATTAAATTGCTTGATACATCTGTATATTGCATGTCTCTTACATTGATCAATATCTTTGTCGAACAGGATTTGTATTTGGTACACAATAAATCAGTTAATCTTGGCTACTATTGTCTAAAAATTATGGGTTTATTTTAATTTAAAGTGAGATCTGTCAAAACCGATGTCATGTTATTAAAGTATAGCTTTCTCGTAATTACTGTGTACGGCATAGCTATCCCGAGATGCTATGTCGTAATTAGACCGAAATAGATTATACTATAAAGTCCCAACCAACCGTCCGACGTGCTGTATTGTGTTGATGGAGGCATACATCTCTTTGTGTTGAAACATCAGTACATGGACACTGTTTTGTCTGAACTTAGGTTTGAATTATGAGGAGAAAACGAACTTAAAGCAAAACAATACGAAATCAAACGAAAAACTTCGTAATGAAACACAACAAGGGAATGTTAATCGAATCACAAAACAACGGATTTGGAGACTAATTATATTATGTGCCCCAACTCTAAACAACAAAGGAAGGGTGATAGTCAACATTTATATTGATCCATAAAACGGCTATTCATTTTATGGCCAACATCCAGAACGCAACAACAGACATATACAAACCGATGGCATATTTAAATCGCTTGAAAACTATTTAAAATGTGAGGCTTCCACCATTTTATCAGAATGACGATTCTAAGACTAGGGATAAACACACGTTATACAGTATGATATGAAGGGGAGTCTGAATCTTCTCTGGAACAACACACTACAGGAGATAGGGTTGGGACCCTCGGACAACACACTTCAGAGGATAGGGGTTGGGACCCTCGAACAACATACTTCAGAGGATAGGGTTGGGACCCTCGGACAACACACTTCAGGAGATAGGGTTGGGACCCTCGAACAACACACCTCATGAGATAGGGTTGAGACCCTCGATCAACACACTTCAGGAGATAGGGTTGAGACCCTCGAACAACACACCTCAGGAGATAGGGTTTGGACCCTCGAACAACACACTTTAAGACATAGCGTTGGGACCCTCGAACAACACACTCCAGGAGATATGGGTTGGGACCCTCGAACAACACACTTCAGGAGATAGGGTTTGGGACCCTCGAACAACACACTCCAGGAGATATGGGTTGGGACCCTCGAACAACACACTCCAGGAGATATGGGTTGAGACCCTCGAACAACACACTTCAGGAGATATGGGTTGAGACCC
>JAUMHH010024382.1:0-10582 GCA_032359455.1 Chlamys rubida | reverse complement strand
CCACTCCGCTGGTTGTGATCTGTTCCGGTTCTGTTGCTAGTCCTTTATGGCACTCCTCTTTACCTACATACCTCCACACGAAATTAATATCTTTATGCATATAACATATATTATATAATATCATATATCATATTAATGTACTGGTATAAGGTTATATAACAGATTTATTTATTTGAAATGTGAAAGCTCATTTTTCCACATTGAAGTGCCATTTCACTTAAGATATGCATAGTGCATTTGCATATCAACCTATGGCCCCAAAAATGTCAAATTGCACTTTTATAACAAAAACAACAATAGAAAAAAATCTATTGAAACATCTGTAAATGATTACACTCTTAAGGTGGATACGGTAGCTCAAATTATTCACAGGATATTATTCATAACTCTGACGCCTTACTACACATAGGTTTCCGGATGTCCAATTTCTATCAGTGTTATTGATATCTTCATATCGCTTTATAATAACTTATTCAACTCATACAGCTAAATCTGAATTAGAGGTGTCTTTGTGTTTCCGTGTTTAGTTAATGTGAATTAAACATATGTTTACATCCTGAGAGCACAGACTTTGTATTGTTCCTGTATACAAATCACAAGCAGGTAAATGTCATCAGTGACAGTTTGATTGGCAGGCAAAAAGACACGTATGATCTTTGAAATAAATTCATGATTTAATAAAAACAATAGATCGATTAAGCATCGTAATATTCAACTTTGTGGTTTTTTAATCTTTGTTTTAAGATGATTGTATAATAACAACGATGACAAATCCATTCCAATATGTGAACTGATTTATAACTAATATTCATTGATATATTATTTAATAATAATAATTGATTGAAGAGAAAATGCACTTTAATCGTAGACGACATTTTTTTTATCTTTAACAACGATTACAGATAATTGTGTGTGCTGATATTATTGCTACAGCCTTTCTCCTTATCTCGTAAACATTCATCCGTTTTTTTTTTTAAAATTGAACTTATGTTAGCGGAACGACACTAAATTAAAAGTATATTGACATGATGGTGATAAATTACCTGTCATTATTACAAATACATGCTTTGTTTAAAATGAAGGATCACTTGATTAATACTGTTCTAATTATGTTAGATAACATTTAAGTAATAGTCAGAGATAGGGGCAAGCAGTGTAACTAAGCGTTGGTTCAGTAATATACAGGTAAGTACAGGTCTATGATATCAAAAGAATAAATCAATATTTGTCATTTATCAAATAAAGGTCGTAGTCAGGATGTAAACACTGTCTCATCAATGCCGTCACATGCGTCACAAGGTCACAGATCACGTGTAACTGTCACGGTCTCCCGGAAACTAACTATAACAAGTAACGCCCCTACTAAACGCCAAGCTGATGTAATAGAAAATTATTCACGTTCGTTATCATAATTTAGCGTAATGCATTCAGTTTGTTCAGTTTGCTTATATGCATAGACAAACAGTATGCAAATTTCTTTAATACTCGACATTTTCTGGAGCAAACATTTAATATATTGTGTTTCTGTATATGTGGTTGCAATGTCGTCACCAGACTTATGTATGAAGTAAATTATTTACGGTATCAATGCATGCCATTTGGAATGGATGATTATTGAATTATTGCAAAAATAGACAAAAAAACATACCGTGTGAAGATGTTTAATAAGTTCATTCACCGACACAATTAGTATTTTTGCACATACAATGAAAATAATCATTTTAAGGGCCAAATTATGTGTGTAATTCATGTCTTACATCTGGCGTGATACACATACTTAATGTTTATGCGTTGTTTTTAACACTTGTTAGATGAAAACAATGCTGTGTCGATAACACGAAACTGAATTTAGTTCCAAATTGCTGTTAAAGTGAACATTTTGCGCGAGGAAAAATCGCGATGAGGAATTTTCGCGCTGGCAATGGTTCTGAAACGATTTTTTCTTTTTATCTCACATAATAAATATATTCATGTGTGCATATTTTTGTACTAATTTACGCAACGCGGAAAACACGAACATTATGATACCGCGAAAAAAATCCAGTTTTACAGTATGTTGGTATATATACATGTAACATAGAATATACATAATTAACAAAGAACAAGTAACGATATATTATGATTAATATCTTATTCACTGAGTTTATTCGCAAGTGTAATATATTCGTTTTAAGAATAATCTCTGGATTGGATATAAGTCTATCAATGATACATTTTCTCAACTTCGATATCAAATTTATATTGAAACGCAAAATTTATCATCGGCGGAGATGGAGAGAAAATTCGATGTAAATTATTGTGATGGCATTCATTGTGTATATGGTAATTTTACATTAGTTATGACCTTAGAGTGTTGCTAACTACCGTTAACTTCGATTTAAGGTATGCGGAATTTTACTGCGTCTAACTAATCATTAAACTGAACATAATTGCATCTATATAGCACAATTTTACAAAATCAAAAGGCATGCAAAATTGGTAAGGAAAGCATACTGATCGTACAAAGGTTACTATTGCAAAGATTTTACATGCTCACGAATGTGAGAAACCTGGTGTACCCACACGATACGAGTATGGTAAAGATATTATTTGGCGTGCCGTTTGCGTAAATGAAATTATCTTAGTGTAAATATTTCATATCTACTAATTGTCAGAGTGGTAATATATCGGGTTGACACGTTGTGGACGGACACTCACATACAGTGTATAGTGGGTTTGGTAAATTGTCATACAAACATGCAGTATCAATAACGACGATAACCTCGAGATTAACTGATATTTACGCAATATTACTTTGTATAAGTTTTAGTAACGGTAAAGTAAAATGTACACGACTCATTCTTCAGGTTTGTTTATTTACATGTTATCAGGCAGGGGCATAAATTCCTGATCGATACGTACATTGTACTCATTAAATACCAGTTTGTCGGTAAATAAATGTTGGCGTGAGTCATAAACTACACTCCTATTTACATCCCCTGATCGCAGAAGTTTACTTTTATGTTTACGTGTGCAAGAAGCTCCAACGACATTGATTTACCTTAAAAAATGCATGCATAATTCTAAAAGAAAGTTAAAGCAAAATGAACGAATGTCATTTAATGCGAACATCATTAGTATGCAATTAACTTATTAGCTTATAAGCTATTAGATGTTTTACTTATTTGTTGAATGCTTTATGTGGGCAAGCATACAAGAGGAATACATAAAAGGTGTCCATATTAGTGTAATTAACAGATACAAGTTTGTGTTCTAGTCACGGTGTTTTATCATATGTCATAACTATATCAGTACACAAATAAACATATGTATCAAAAATAGCATCTCACAATCACGACTCGTTTTATATTAATGATGACATGGCAAGTATACTATCTTCAATTAATTTGTACCAACCTGCAATATTTTGGTCAGTTATCAGAAAGCCAGATTGAAAGTTCTATCCTCAAACAATATTTCACCAGCAGAAGTATGGTCGTTCACCACTGCACCTCCTGTTTAAGTCCAATTCACAGCATCAGATCAAGTCCCGCATTTGTTGTCATTTCTTGTCAGGCAGTCGCACCAGTTCTGGAGATTTGGCCGCGGCAATTGACGTCATCACATTGCTCAGTCAGGCATGACAACGTAAGACCGTGTCGACACATCAGACTTGCTCATGATCAGTATACGTGACCCAGTTGATTAGAACAATACCTGTCTCAGAAGGATACATGGGAACCTACCAACTGTCCTGTTATGACAATGGGAAATGTGTTATGTCGTTATTATGACTGTTGAAGTGGCCAGTATTTGTATTATAAGCTAAGAATGATTTATAACATTACATATAACATTACATAGCATGTCACCTTCAGAATAACATTATCAATGTGTAAGGTAACAAAGGATTTCATCTGTCGCAAACACGTCATTGTTCATTTACTTTTTATATACAAGTATTATATATACACACTGTGGTTTTGTTACATTTGAAATAAATATTATTTTTATAAAAGTGGTGGCCTCGGTGTAAACACTCAACGCTCGATATCCTTCAGATGTAATCTTGTTTGTATTTGTCATTAGCACACAGGCGAGTGATTTCAAATGACGTGTTAATATCAACATGTAAAACTCAAATGGATTAAAATACACGCCTCTCTCTCAACTATTCAAAAGTAGCATTCGCACATTTATTTATCTCCTGAGTAGTCTTTTAAAGATTTTTCTACATTTCTTTTTTCATGTTTCCCTTTTCTGTCCCCAAAATCATTAGTCTAGAGCTACTTGAAACCAAATTTTGTAATCATTGTACCCTTCTTCACGATAAACGCGTTAAAGGTTTTTGTTTCCAATACAATGCTACACACTCTTAACATTATTCGAAATACATATGAATTTAACGAAAAAAAAAAAAAAATGTGAACTTCATAGCAATAATGTTTTCTCCCCAAAAGAGTTATTATAAAATGCTTTTTATCATTGTTAAAAACAATATCCACATTGTTTTCTTTTTTTCATATTTCGCATTTTTTTCTGAATTATTTTGAAGTTTTATTTTTCATTTAGAATAATCTAATTTGACACATAACAGCGAATAACTAAAGGTAGGCGATGAAATATATATAGCATACGGGAAAACTGATTGGTAATCAGAAAGTGTCAGACAGCTTTATTAAATCGTGAAAAAAAAATTATAAACAAACAATGAAGGTCGCAGATCAAATTTTCGGCCAACTTGCCTTCTTGAGGAAGTCTAAGAATTGTTTCTTTTTCTAATCAAGTGATGTCCTCTTGTGCGTTCAAATGCCTTGATGTCTATTGTTCTTCTTAACCTCATCGATCCTTCCTTCTGGTGTCACTGGTTATAATGGCGCCAGAATAGCGCTGTAGCCATAGTAACATAACATTACTAGGCGAGAATGCTTATCTCAACATAGGACGAACAGATTGAAATGAGCTTCCAGTGTATCCTTTCCCTTCCATGTAAATATATCTACATTTCTTCCACAAGTTCCTCCATTAGCATTAATTACCAGAAGAAACTGCGTTCATAGAGATATGACCGCGATTTGATCAGCGTCTTATTTAAGTTTTTTACTTTCGCCTCCGATAACATGAGACAATCGTTAGAAACAAAGATTTTGGGGATGTTAAGCTGTTCTATGAATCTCGTTTGCACTGGAGGTACAAACACTTCTATATCGAAAATATAAGGTAAATTCTTCAATTTCCATGCCAGTATGAACATTAAAAGGTAGTTCAATCCTGAAATGGTAACTAACATGCTGTCATGTATGATGTTCAATGTTACAAGTCTCCTATCTTACAATCACCAATTGTTTTAATAATAGTTAAGAGGATTTAGCTATGGTCAGTCTACGAGCATGTAGGTTATTGTCACTGATGTCTTTGCAATATGTCAATCAGTGGATCCCATTGATTGATGTATACTGATAGTGTTTGCTTACTGTAGACAATCATGAGGATGGACTCATGAACATGGTGCACAAATATATATCAAATATGTACGGACAAAATTAATTGGATGCTAGCTGCGAGTGAGTTGTTTATGTGCGAGCTACACTATTTTATACTAAATAAAGTTTAAAAAAAGAATATAGGTCTTGTGAATTACGCAAGGATTTATTGAAAATGACCAAGTGTACGATTATGATGCTAACAAATACGTTATGTCGTAAACACTGCTCAAGAGGTCACTGTCAGCAGTAAAAACTATATACGATTTATAGCTTTGCATAACATGTCACCTGCTGAATATCATTACCAATGTGGAAGGTAATAACAAGAATTTCACAAGCTGCAACCAGATAATAGTTCATTTACATTTTGTATACATGTATATGCATGCAGCACTTTTGCTACATTTATAGTAAATATTATTTGCATCAACGCATTGTCCTTGGTATGAACGGTAGGTCGACGCTCGATAGCCAAGACGTAATCCTGTTTTAATTTGTCATTAGCATACAGGTTACAGGTAAATAATGTGTAAATGTCAGCATGTAAACGCTCAAAGGGATGGCACTAACACACCACTCTCAACTCTTCTAAGTTAGCATACACTGTTATGGAACTATTTAAGGAATATATGTCTGTATATAAATACAGAATGCATAACGATGGTTAGACAATGTCCCAAAACAATAATAAGCGAAGGCCACTTAAGGCCTGAATTAGTTATCTATTTTATCGTAATATACGAACGTCATAATGAAATGTATTCTGTTGCATTTAAGTGGCAATTTCAGAGACACAATGTCATAGTAGCTGGAGGCATATTATTCATAGTACGCGTAAGTAAGCGGACGAGACTTTTAGGAAAATATATATGCCTACCTGTCATACCCATATGAAATTCGTTTTACTCATTCTTTATTACATTCCCCTAACCAGATCGAAAGAAATTAGCAACAACAACATTCACCTTTGAAATAAGCTTGTGCTGAAAAGATACATAGTCACCAGGATTAATACTTCACGAATTATATATGAAAGTAGATTTTTTTCATACCTTAATCCATTATTTACGAGGTATGCACTTGGTTACATCTGCTAGATTGCCATCATTTATGCGTTCTTATAATTCCCCATGCCAAACAAAGAAATGCTCTGTTATGTGCAGTGCAGCAGAATACCGGTATATGCGATCAAACCACACCAGTACTGTCAATATTGATCACATCAGCTCATAATCCTATGAATTATGGGAAGATAACACGTGGACAATGATCATATTTCTAAAATTATGATTTACATCTTTGGCCAAAAGTGGTTTATTTGTGGAACTAGTATTTTATATTTGAGTTTGAGTTGAACTTATTTTGTGGATGTTTTTAGGCATAAATCTATGTTATTAGCCTGTGTGTAGTAAAAAGTGTCATCTTAATTATCAAAACTTACTAAGAGTGACCTATCGATAAAAATGAATAAAAGCTTTATACTATTCTTGATTTACACACAAACCCAACTTGAAAATCGTGTATATATTTTTGTACATGATTAGCTCGTTTGTAATAAGGATGGGTCGGTTCTTATGATTGTCCGTCAAACATTAAGTATATATCAGATCATTTGATATTCTGAATGACATTTATATAACGACATCAGTTCATAGTCTGGCCACGGCCACGATATTTGAGTTTTAGTTGAACTTATTGTGATACATTATATGGATATGCTTTAGAATTGATCTATTGTTTTAATCCTGGGTGTAGTAGAAGTTGTCATAACTATCGAGAAAAAGTGAATAAATGAAAACTTTATAAAATTCTTTTATCTACTTTCACACACAAACACACCTTGACAATCGTATACTATTTTTCGTACATGTTTAGCTTGTTTTTACTGCATAGGCATGAGTAAATTCTTATGATTGTCCGTCATAAAACAACAATAAATATATATCGGGGAGTTTGATAGTCTGAATGACATCTATATAACGACATCAGTTCATAGTCTGGCCATGGCCAAGCACACGTACCAGACAATACTTGTACAAAAAAAAATATATCTACGGTATAACTTAGTTGTGCAGGTAGTACATGACAACACGTTTGTTACCATGTTTACAATCACGAAGAAGGTAGAGGACGATGCATACATGAATAATATTGTCAGTCCGTCCATCTGTACATAAAGGTTTCCTTGACTTGTGACAAAGGTTTACCTGACGACTGACAAAGGTTTCCCAGACTACTGACAAGGTTTCCCTGACTACTGACAAAGGTTTCCCTGACTACTATCAAAGGTTTCCCAGACTACTGACAAGGTTTCCCCGACTACTGACAAAGATTTCCCTGACTACTGACAAGGGTTTCCCTGGCTACTGACAAAGGTTTCCCTGGCTACTGACAAAGGTTTCTTAACTACTGAAAACGGTGTCCCTGACTACTGACAAGGGTTTCCCCCGACTACTGACAGAGGTTTCCCTGACTTCTGACAAAGGTTTCCCCGACTACTGACAAGGTTTCTCTGGCTTCTGACAAAGGTTTTTCTGACTACTGACAAAGGTTTCCCTGACTACGGCTAAGGTTTCCCTGGCTTCTGACAAAGGTTTTTCTGACTACTGACAAAGGTTTCCCTGACTACTGACAAAGGTTTCTCTGACTACTGACAAAGGTTTCCCTGACTACTGACAAAGGTTTCTCTGACTACTGACAAAGGTTTTCTTGGCTACTGACAAAGGTTTCCCCGACTACTAACAAAGGTTTCCCTGACTTCTGACAAAGGTTTACCCGACTACTGACAAGGATTTCCCTGACTACTGCTAAGGTTTCCCTGGCTTCTGACAAATGTTTTCTTGGCTACTGACAAGGGTTTCCCCCGACTACTGACACAGGTTTCCCTGACTACTGATAAAGGTTTTCTTGGCTACTGACAAGGGTTTCCCTGACTACTAACACAGGTTTCCCGGACTACTGACAAAGGTTTCCCTGATTACTGACATAGGTTTCCCTGACTATTGACAAAGGTTTTCTTACCTACTGAAAACGGTTTCCCTGACTACTGCGAAGGTTTCCCTGGCTTCTGACGAAAGCTTTTCTGACTATTTATTAATACACTTTGTACATTTATCCTATATATGAGTACAAGTTGGCGTCCTTGCGGCCATCCTATTTTCTAATCAGTCACAAAATGAAACATGGACAATAATGGACCAAGGGGAACCCTAAATATGAAATATGAGAAACATCTGTCAAGATATAAACTAGAAGTCCTAAAAACCAAGAATGCTGTCTGGTGGTCATCTTGTTTTTGACAACAATCTTATATGAAACATGTACAACTATGGACCAAGGGGAATCTGCATATGAATGTGAGAGAAAGATCTGTCGAGTATCCCAGTCAGTCCAAAAATGAGACATGAATAACAAGGGACCAAGGAGATTGAATTACCCACCATCTGATACTGGTGGGCTAAAACAAGGAAAATACAAAAGTTCCATTTTGCTGGATACTTTATTCTAGTACCACAACACTGTATTTTAAAACAATATAAAATAGTCACATTTTGTACAACGATATAGGTACTACAGCATCATAATCAAGATAACTATAAACATACACATACTTTTAATAAACAAAACCTCTTATTAGGTCTCACTGTATACATTTCTACTTTAACTGAACCTTTGTAATATGTAAACCTGTTTAAACCTATTTATCTAGGTCATACTGTATACTATCATTAAGACCTCCACATTGGTCCCACTTAATATGTATGTCTATGGTCTTAGTTTGAAATAATTATTTCCCAATTTAATATGATATTTTGCTTTAATTTGAAATTGTTAACATCTTATAACTACTAATTTCAAAACACCATTACACTATATTTTAAATGCACCAAACACAGGTACCGGGGTTTACACTTTGCTTACATATATTTCTTGCAGAAATTTGGAGTAACCGATATATCATTTGCATTTCTCAAATGCAGAAACCACAAAATTTGTATTCTGATGCCAATGATGGAAAAAGATTAATTCATGCGAAACCAACTTGACAGCCAGTGACAACCCTCTTTTAACAGCAAACAATGAATGGTATGCCAAAACATAAAAGTAATTCAATGGTACATCAATCAACATTAGCTGCCATTTGAGAAAGAATAAAAGCAATGCGTAGGAGAACAAAATTCGGAACCTGTATACATATTGACATGATTTACTCTCACAATACATTTTGTTGCACCAATTAAAGGTTTAACTCAACTATTGTGTAGCATCTGAAATGAACTAAAATATGTGAGAAATATGTAAATGTTTGCAATCAATTTTTTCTTAATATTGTGTACATGGTAAATTCATTCAAGTCGAGATATGGCAACTTTGTTTAAAATTATGGAAACATCATAACACTGATGCACCAATGAAAAAAAAATATAATGACATGAAAATGACTACCTACTAACATGAAACCTACGGTTGATATGAAAGACAGTTTGAGTTGATTCATATCATATTTACATTGCAGTGTTTCAAATAGTCTCTGTTCATTCTGGTACAAAACATTAGTCCTCCTGTTATTAATCAAACACAACACCAGTCACTGCCTTTCTCTTCTTACTGTTTGGATTGACGGCACTCATTCCTGTCTTTGGTCTCGCTTTAGCTTGGGTAGAACTCTTAGGTCCAATGTCATTCAAGGAAAACCCTGCTGCTCCCTGCCCTTTCTGAGCCTTTAAGGACACAATTGTCTTCTCAGCAGCAGCCAGATCGGATTGGAGTGCCATATTTTTATCCGCCAATCGAAACAGCACATTTTGAAGTTCTGTTTTCCTTTCTGCAGCCTTTGCCTCAAAAACATCAATGGATATTTTGTCAGCTCCTTTACCAACATTGATGGTAACCTTTGTCCCGCCAACAAATTGAAGAACAGTAGTAATGTCTCCAGCGAGAAATCCTTTCCTGAGATGAAAGACAAAAAATAATGACACCATAATTAACTAAAGAAAAACAATTTTTCTCTAAAGATTTTATAATATGTATATAATGATGTCACTATTAATAACCATTATATAAACATCACTAATTTATAATTTTGGTTCCAGTTGGCAACTTTGAACACTTATTCA